>ASPP01000436.1:0-20476 GCA_000512085.1 Reticulomyxa filosa
TCTTTTTTATCTTACTGTATTAGTATTGTATATTTTACACCAGTTGTATTAAGATTACCAATTAATATTATTTTATCAATTGGATTAAGTCATATTGTTATTATTATCTGACACTGTACATGTAATTGAACATTGTATTATTCAATTTGGATAAAAGGGATATAATTATTTTGTTTGTTTGTTTTGTTTGCTTGCTGCTTGTTTGAAATGATTATGAGTAAAATATATATAATTATTATTTTACAAGAGCTATTGTCTGTCACGCAAAGGGATATAAACAACTTGAGTACAAATATATCAAAAAAATTTCCATAGCTGACATTTGTTTGAAAAACAGATACAATTTATGAAATTGTTTCAATGTTTCATTCGATGTGGCAAGGCCTCTGTCAAGCCTTATTTTTTTCTTCTTTTCCTCATTTGTCTCCTTCTTTTTCATTTACTCTTGCCCATCCTTTTAAAAATGCTTCAAACCTTGAAAACTTCAATGGAAATAGAGGTCAGTAATGATGGTGCTGTGAACTGGTTTTTGGAAATTTTTTTGGCACAATGTTGTATTATAATGTCCTTGATTGATGGTCCTACCAGTTCGCGCAGCTGAGATTTTCTTGCAATCTCAAGACAGCAGTGTCGATAAAAACGATTGTTGTGAGTGGTATCATAGTTACCCACATGCTTAAGTGCTGTCAATATGCACATCCGTCAAGATATGTGTTTTGAAAAGAGGACTGTACTGTTGAAGTATCAGAAATTTGATTTCGGATTCTGTTTCTTTATATTTCAACCACTCTCTGTCTCATCTCCTAACCTATGCATAAATCGGCCTAGATCAAGATTCAAAATCTGGATTTGATCATTATATAAATATATAATGTCAACATCCCTTTTTTTTGCCACGCAAAAGTACATTTTTTCACTGAAGGTTCAAAAATGAATGTCCTTCAATGCTCCCGCCATTACTATGCTGTTTGCTTAAAACATACCGGAAATGGACTAAATATTTACTAATTTGTCGCAATAAATATTTTTCTTTTTGTGGTATCAATTAGAAAAACTGATCGTTGCCGTTCCTAAAACAACTGAACCTCTTCCACTATTTTCAAAAAAAACTTGGCTTTCGCTTTACTTTTCAAGGTGAAAAGAGGATAATGAATCAACGAAGTAAGCAAGAGAAGTTGGCAGTTATTCAAGCACAAAAAAAGCAAGTCGAGTCAGATTTGACGAAACTTTTCGAATGGAAAAAAGTTAGCTAAATTTCTACGGTTAAGAGTAAAAGTTGTTTCTTTTTGTTGCTTAAACAGGAACAAATAGACCATCGTTTAAAGCCTTTGATACAGAATTTCTATCAATTCGTCCAAGAAACAACTGGTAAAGTTGAAAAGAACGAAGTGCAGCTTCAAAAGTATGTTCCATGTTCCTTTTCATGTACTTTCATAGATCAAATGTTTTCTTTACAATACACAAACAGTGAAACAGAAGAAGTCTTGCAAGTCATCCATGCGATGCACAAGAATTTATCTATTTTAATGAACAATTCACTAAAATGAGAGGTAGGATTGAGTGAAAAAGGTTGGGTGAAACTGTGAAGTGTAATACGATAGCAATTTGTTGTATTATAGATTTGTATACAACTCCCAGGACTAAAAAATAGGTAATGTTTTCTTCTCGTATGACTTTGAGAGGATATTATTATTTTAATTCAAATGATCAACTTCAAATTTTTTTATGTAGTGATAGCTGCGCCCGGATAAAATAAGACTATAAATTTCTTACATCAAAAAATGTGATACAATAAAATAGTCAGTGAATCAATACATAAAAAACATAAATACTCTTAACACAACACTTAAAAGGTACACTGACAGAAACAAAATCTTTTATTATTTTTTGAAAAATTTTGGAATTATTTTTTTTGGATAATTAAAAATTAAGAAAAATGTCGATGTGGAATAAGAGTGGCTCCCAATCCCAATATAACGTGGAATGGGGATGGCAAGTTTTGGAATTATTTACTCACTTGAAAAGCCTGTTCTGAAAAATGTGTACTTTTACAATATGTTTAGAATGACACCGGGAAATTTATTGCTTATCCTGCGAATGTGACTCAAGCTTTAGAAAACAGTAACATTGGAGATCGAGTTAACGATTCACGCTTTTCATGTATATATTTTTGAGAACAAAAACTAACTCTAAAAAGATAAAAGTTCACTTGAACACGTATATACAGAAAGAGTAGATTGCAAATAAAAATCAAGTTAATGAATGTTTTACATAGGTAGACTATCACGCCAATGGTCAAACCTATGCCATAACAAGAGACTCTCGAACGACAGCTACGCAATTCAATCCAACATCCAAGAAGAAAAGACCTGCGCAAAGATTCACAACTACTCAAAGTATCGTCCTCAAGTCTACCCAAACCAATCTACAAAAAAAAAAAGAAGAGGGAGTAGCACATAATCCACCTTACAAAAATGATAAAAAACAACATAAAAATAGCATCCACAAACACGCAACAAACTGCGACTTGGCAGGTTAACTATTTTTTTTAGCACAAAAGAAGGAACTGCTTAAAAAAGGAAAAACAAAACAAAACAAAACAGAAGCAAATATAAAATGCGTTTGCAATATTTATTGCGCGAAGGGGGGGGATTTGGTTTGATGTTTATGATATTATCTTAGTTTTTAGATGACGATGGCACATACAAAAGTTGCGATGTTGATGTCGCCAATTATTTAGACAAAAAGCCAATTGGAACTGTTTCGTTTCTTTTTTTTTTTTATGTTTGTCTTTTCGTTGAATAAGAGTAAATTGATCTTTTTGTAATATGAATGAAAATGAAAAGTATCAAGTCCAATGGTCATCACGGGATTTCGAGTTTCAGAAGTTGGACAACAACACTGCCTTACAAACCAATTCGAGCACTGGGAAAACGAGGAAATTACGAAGAGTGCAGCCCCAGACACAGTCTTCTCAGGCAATTTGGTTTGTAATCTCATTTATTTTTTTCCCTAAGTGAAACAAATACACAAAAAAAAAAAAAAAAAAAAAATGAACAAATGGGGATGTGTATAATCCACAACATAAGGCTGTGGCAAGATGACGACGGTACATTTAAAGCTTATGACGCGAGCGTGTCAGTAGCAATTGAAAACGCCAAAGCCGGAAGTAGAGTTAATAATATCAATAATCAAAACTAACCAAAAAATAAATAAAATCAATGAACAGTGTTGAAAGATATGCAATAAAACAGAAAGACAATTGGGTCTCATTCTTCATCCTTTTGTAACAGATAAGTTTGAATGCAACTTATGATATCGTGAAGTCGGACAATAGTAGTGGAGTCCAAGTGAACGTCAAGACGAACAAACAAAGACAAGTACGTCGACATAGGGGTGATCCTAGCAACGATAACGACGCAAGTAGTGATAGCGCAGACCTTTTTGCCAAATTATTTTTGTTGACACTGTTGATGCAATTACAAGAAACGGAAAATCAAATGAATGAAGCACAGTCCCAAATGAATACCGGATACGCGATATGGGTTTGTTTGTTTGTTTGTTGTTTTTTTTTTATTCTTTTTTTTTTTAAAGATTTCTCGTTTTTGGGCCACTGGCTCTATGACAAATAAAACAAAACAAAACACTTATGCTTACTTGTGTGGATTAGGAGTGGCAAGATGACAATGGTGGATTCAAGGCATACTCGAACGATGAAATGCAAAAAATTGAAAACATGAAAATTGGAGCTACAGTTATATTCACGTTCCCTCGATAAAAAAAAAAAGAGATGAAGAGGAGGGAGGGGGTGGAAGAGAATAATCAAGCAATTGCATTTTTTTTTTTTTGCTTTCGACACTGACAGCTGACGTTGAGCAATAAATACGAAGTGACAAAGAAAGATTTATCTACTGCAACCCAAAAAAATACAAGCACTAACAAAATTCGCGCATGCCGTCGACGTGTGGTAACAAACAGTTTCGGACATATTTTTTTCCCCTTCCCTCCCTCCTTCTCTCTTTCTCTCATTTGTTTGCTCACTTTTTGCAAAAACGAATTGCAAGTATACGTAACTGTGCACATGCATGTTCTTGCACTAGATGACAACTCTGATGACTATCAACAACTGCAAAATAAGTACGAAACATTAAAAGCCCAAACGCGAATGCAAACTGTGACTTGGGGTAAGTGTCGATTCTAATTTGTTCTGAAGCATAGAAAATTTTTGTCGATATGAAAGAGATAAAAAAAAAAACATGTGACTGTTTGGAAGAACAGAATGGAAAGCCGATGAGGGCTGGAGACCCTATACTGATCAAAACCTAATGAAGAAAATCGAAGATGCACGTGTGGGCGAAGCAGTTTTGCATTTATTTGTCCTTGTATTTGTTTCAAACTTTTTGCTTTTTCAGCAAATCTTGCAAAACATCTTTTTAATTCTCTTTCGACATCAAATTAAAAAAAGGTTCCTTTCATAATTGGCAACCGGCAATACACAGTAGTCAAATCCGATGATAGCACTGCCGTACAAAAGGAAACAAAGACAGGAGCCACTAGAAATGTTCGCCGAGTAGCAACAAACTCAAATTCAACAAACACAAGTACACCAAGTAATAGCATTGTTATATATGTATACGTACTTTTTGTTTTTTTGTTACATCCTTGCAATATGTTTGATTTGTGAAAAATGAACAGTAAACCAACAAAATGTGCTCCCTGACTGGTGGATCCAAGATGCGAATACAAAAAAGAGCTGTTATGTACCAGTGAAGACAGACAGTCATGAATTGGCTAAAAAAGCGGTCAAAGAATTTTATTCAACTGTTAGTCAGAAAGACTATGAGGTTGTAGAGGTGATCGTTGTACAAAATCTACACACGTGGTACCAACATCAAAGTTTGGAAACAACTTGGTTATCCTCAAACAGGATCAATTACAACACAAAAAACATTCGATGGCTGTGGCACGGTTAGTTTTTGTTTTGTTTTGTTTTTGTGGGCAAATATTTCGATCAGACAACATCTTGTTTTGTTTTGAAGGGACACACGCCAAAACCGTTCCAGAAATTTGCAGCAAAGTTGTGTGAAATAAGATTTTACTGCTTTCTTCTTGCACTTTGTTTGTTTAAGTAAATAGATATATACGTGAGTTGTGTAAATATATTTACAGGGATTTTTACGTGACTACAATTCTACTTCGTTGTATGGCAAAGGAGTATATTTTGCACGGGATGCGTCATATCCTGTCACCAGAGGATATGCCAAGTTATATTAACTATTTTGTGTGCCTATTTTGATTGCGTTTTATGTGTACTATCTCTCCTCTTTAAAAATAGATTTGATGATACAAATGGATATGCACGCTTAATGTACTGTCGCGTCATATGTGGAGAGAGTTGTGTTGGCAAAAAAGATTTGATTCGACCACCAACTAAGCCTACAGGATCTGATGGTGTGACATTGGAATATGAAAGCTTTGTTGACACTGTATCAAATCCAAGCATTGTTGTTTGCTGCACAGATTGTCAGGTAACACTACTTTTATCCTTTCGTACGTTGACATGTACAACACCAACAAATTTGGACTATGTTTGTTGCATTAGGCTTATCCTGTGCTGCAGTTAATCCTCAAAAAGAAATAAATTTGTGCAAAGTGAAGAAATAATCATTTTTCAACAGCAAGATCTTCGAGGTATGTATTTTGTCAGAATGCGCAATTTTTTCTGGTTGATTTCCGTTTTATTTTGAAATTTTTGCAAGTTTTCCTACTGTAACGGCTTTTATTCGGAATGAAAGAGGTGATGATCCAATCGGATGTTGAAGCAAAAATTGCGATTATCTCTTCAAGTGATAAGAAAACTACATACAAATTTTTGTGTGAAAGAAAAATATACTTTGCCAAAAAAAAAGATCAAGTATAAGATATTCGAAATAGCACTTGAGTGAAGTGGCTGCAAATGAAAAGAACAACATCTTAGGAATAATACACCATTTATCATCCCAATATTCGCAATGTTTTGAGTTGTTGAAAATGTCCTTCGGAAAAACATATCAATGTATAGACATGGAAAATTTTTTTGGAAAGCGTGCTGTATACTTGGGAGGGATAAAATTGAAAACAAAGACCCAATGATCCCAAATTACCGTAGTAGTTTGATAGGGTACAGTTTTACAGCACGCTAAATCTCCCAAATCGCCACAAAAGAAAAAAGAGTTTTGAAAGCAACACTAATTGACAAAGACAAAAAAAAAGCGTTTTACTGAGAATCCTGCAGCCAATTCCATTCCAAATTTTCAACAGAAATGAATAAAATTAAAAGAGAAAGAAAAAAAAATAATGACCATTGATCAGACTTTACGATAATCAATCGGAGGAGTGTCGTCGTATGGATAAAATTCAACATGCTTCAAAGCATTAGCAGTCTCGTAATCATTTTTTTCCAAAGCTTCTTTTAATAATCTTTGTTCTGATTTCAATTTTTGTTTGTAGGGTTTCAGTCGTTTTCGGAATTGGTCTCTCTGTCTTTTTGCAACTTCTTCCAAACCAGCAGCGCGAATCATGCGATTCAAGGTGATAATCAATTCAACACCTCGCTTTATGTATTGACAAATGGAATGTTTGAAACATCAATAAAAAGCACACCAAAACACAATCAATCCAATTTGAAAAAAGAATCGTCTTGATCATATTATGTCCTTTTTTTTTATGATTCAACATAGTTTAACTCGAAGGCGCTTTCTGTATGTGTACAATTGCAAATTTCGGGAATATCGCTGACTGGCGATATTTAAAGGTGATTGCAAATGGTGCGATTTGATCCATGGGTGCTCGCACAGGTCATGAGCACGGAGTCGACGCTTGGGATCAACAGTGAGCAACGATCGAATACAATCTTTGGCCAGCAAAGAAATGTTATCCCAAGCAGGTGACGGAAAACTGTACTCGCCCTTTTTGATTTTTCGATACATAGCTTTAATGTTTTGTGTGCCACCAAATGGAGGGTATCCACACAAGAGGATGTAAATAATCACACCCATGCTCCACATATCAACTGGTTCTCGATAATATTTTTGTTTCAAAATCTCTGGGGCTACATAGCCAGGAGTACCACAGGTCGTTTCCAAGTAATGTTTACTTCCATCGCTTACCACACCATACGCTTTTGCTAAACCAAAATCTGTAATTTTTACTGGTGATTGAGGATCTTTCGTTTCAAACAATATATTTTCAGGCTAAATTTTTTTGGTTTTATTTTGAATACTTTGACGACCAATCACGTATACATAATCAACCTCCTCTCTTTAAGGACTTTATATTTTAAAGAGAGGAAGAAAAAAAAAAAAAGAAAAAAGAAATAAAAACCTTTAGATCTCGGTGCGCAATGAATTGAGAATGCAAATATTTCAAAGCTTGCGCTAACTGAGAGGCAATGAAAGCTGCTTCTTGTTCACTGAAATGTCCTAATGCTACGATTCGATCAAACAATTCTCCTCCGGTCAATAGTTCAAGAACAATGTACAAATGCCGAGGAGTATCTAAGATTTCGATTACTTTGACAATGTTTGGGTGATTCAGCTATAATTTGATGTGTATATTATTACCAACAATGAAACAAAACAAAAAAACAAAAAAGTTTTAACTCGTCTGAGCAAAGAGACTTCATCATGAATTTCTTTCTTTTCCTCATCCGACAAGTGTTTTTTCGAGACAATTTTGGCAGCAAAGGATTGTCCATCGGCTCTGCGAACGACTCTTCTTACCACAGCAAAGTTACCCCTTTTTTTTTTTAATGATGTCATACATAAACGTTTATTTCAACTGCCATGTACATTCCTCCCCTCCCCCCTTTTTCCAAGGGACAGCAAAAAAAAAAAAAAATTATATATATATGCATATGATTTCAGGAAGGAGAAGGAAAGAAAAATCGAAAAGCGGATCCAAGCACAACAAAACTTGCCCAATTTTTCTTTGATAATGTACGTTTGAGCGAGTTTGCCTTTGTTGAACCGATTCATCTGTTCAATTTTTTCTTCAGGAGTTAGTTTTTTCCAATCTTGTTTTCTTTTCGCTGCTTCTTCATCGTCTTCGTCTTCTTCATCGTCATCATCATCATCCTCGTCTTTGTCTTTCGCCTTTTTTTCGTTGGTCTTTGTTGTTGTTGTTGTTGTTGTTGTTGTCTCTGCCATTCAGCATCAGCTTCGGCTCCTGCTGCTTCCGCCTCAGCTGCTTCTGCTTCGGCCTCTTGTTGCTGTTTTTCTTCTTCGTCGACTTCGTCGAGTTCGTCGCCCACCTCTCCTTCTTCTTCTTCTGACGCTTTTCGTTTACCTTTGCTTTTTTTGTTTACTCCATTTGCTTTTATATTTTCCTCTTCGTTTGCGGCTTCTTCCGCTTCAATGTCGCTTTCTTTGTTGTTTGGCTTTTTGATCTTCTTTGGCTTGATTTTGGCTTTTGGGCTTTGCGTGCTTTCTTTCGTTGCATTCGGTGGTCTTTTTTTTTTATTTCTTTTTCATTGTCCACTTCTACTTCTCTCTTCCCATTTCCATTTTGTTGCTCTTTGTTAATATCTTTGCTCACCATTGGAGACACACTTTCTCGATCTTTACCCTTTCTTCATCCACTACTCTCTTGCGGGCTTGAGGAGATTTGCTGTTATTATTCTTACGCTCCCTTGGTCGAAGTTGAGGCTTTTCTTCTTCACTTTGGTCTTGGGTACTCTTCTCAATTTTTTGCGCACGATCTTCTCTCATTTTTCGGCGTTGTGCCGGAGAACGACTTTTACGAGCATTGCTTTTTGTTGCTTCTGATGGTGGAGTTACTATTGTATTTTTATTGCCTACACTCCCTCGAATTTTGGAAGCGGAAGAATGAGGACTGTCCGTCATGGCCTCTATAACAAACGCATCACAAAACCAAAAAAAACCCCTTAACGTCAAACACTTTTTCGTTTCTGACTTGTTGGCCGCTTTTACCACTGTTTCTCTCTTTTGGAGCTTTGCGTCACAAACCTTTGAAAGTTTTTGAGAAAGTACAAAAGTGAAACTGGACCCACTAACAACATTGCTAATTTAGATAATTGCTGATTTATACTTACTTGCGATTCATCCTCTTTTGTATTTAGATTTATTTTCAAATTGCAACAGGTCCAAAAGTGCCCAGGTTGTGAGGTCTGAAGTGGAACTGTTTGAAGAAAGACCCCAAATTTTGAAAGATTGACCCAAGAAAAAAGAAAAGATGCGAGGAAGACAGTCTGCATGGAACTATAAAGTGCAAGTAATATTTACTGCTTACTTTTTTCAAAAAATCTGTTCCAAGTTCGTAACTTTTTTGCCCACAAACAGTTTGACGCAATGCACCATCAAAAGAAAGCCACAACAAGACTTCGTCGTGTCCCTCAGTTCCAAACTAGCTACAATGAGTTATCACAGCGTGAAATTCCTGACACTTTTGATTCGCAAACGCAAATGGCTTACGTGTGTTATCACATCGATACTTTTGTTTTACACTTAGCGAATGTTGGTTGGGTGACAATTGTATGCAAACTAACACATATACACACAAAAAGAACAGAATTCCCCATTGACAGCATCGAGTGATACCATTCCACCGTTTTCTCAAAATACATGTCACAACCCACCGTACGATTTCTTTTTTTTTTTTGTGCAAAAATAAAAAATATTGAGTTATTAGTTTAGTTGATTGGTTGACTTTTTTTGTTTTGTCTGTGTGGGGTTGCTTTACAGTCAACCAAATTCTAATACTAGCGATGCAATGACACTATTTTTCACAAGTTTATTTCGTGCCATGTCTGAGGGCAACAACAATGCTAACATTGGTAATGCTCCACAAACGAATGATGGCGCCAAATTGGACACATCACGATTGAGCGAGCAAATTCTTGAGAGTGTAAAAACATTTGAAGGAAATGTACTGTTGGAGCTGAAAAATCACAAAGAGTAAGAAAAAATGCCCCTTCTTCTTTTCCATTCTCTCTCTGTCTGTATGTCTTTCAACACTATTAACCATCGAAAACAGAGAAATGAATCACAAAGTGGAAGAAATGAAAAAGCAAGGTGAAAGCATGGAGTCTATGGTTTCTCAGATTCAAAAGTTTATTGATTTCCTTTCTTTTCTTTTTTGGCTGTCAGCGAGTGGGCCTTTGTTTCAAGTATTTCTCTGAACATAGAGGTTTTTCGTATCTTTTTTAAAATATGTATATCTACATGGCAGAGCGATGGATAGCACCACAATTCAGGAAATGAAAAAAGAGAAAAGGTCAATAGAACAAATGAATCAAAAGTTGGAATTGCTATTAAATCGAGTAGAACAGTTCAGTTTGATGACATAGGTTTTCAATATTTTTTTTTTGTCTCGCAACTGGTTTGATGATCAAGTCTCATCGGCAAAAATATACAGCTATATTTCTCTTTTTTTTATGTTGAAACATAAAAAAAATGCACAACTGTCAACAAGCAAAAGTGGACATTTCACTTATCTGTTAAACACGAAAAACAAAAAAAGTAGTTTTTTGGAGCACAAATGGCACTTTGGGAACAAAACAAAAAACTGATGATAGATCAAGACACCAATTGGAGACATCCATGCGACATGAAATCCAAAATCACTTCAAAAATTGTGTAATGCCCATTTTATGGCAGCTCAAACGTCAGTTGCAATCATTAGAATTTGGCCCTCAATTGAAGGAAGTCACTACAGCACAGATAAAGTCCTTTGTCTCGACAAACCAAAACAAGGACGGACATAACCACATTAAAGAAGAAATGCAAATCGAGCGACAAATGCTACAAACGACCATTTGTACTGAAAATAAAATGAGAACGTCCAGAGGTTTGTCGTTCAAAGACACGTATGACTTTCGCTCGTTTCTTTATTATCTACTTCAAACGTGTGGATGTTAACACAGTCTGTACAATAAACAAAAAAAGACCTAAGCAACTTGGAAATGAATATTGGTCATCCACGAAATGTAAATGCAGTGTTGGGCATCAATAACGATTCCTTTTTTGACAACTGCAAAAATGATAGTAAAAATGATAGCAATGATGAACAAACTCTGCCTCCAGTTAACGTATACTTATGTTGCAACATCAATCCTCACAAGTGTTTGTGTCTTTCAATGGCATCAAATATGACTAAAGGAAGATACCGATGTTGACTGCGGACGAAACCTTTGGAACGAAAACAATGAGGTATCCTTTCACTTTGGTTGATCAAAACGAATACTTCATTTTGTGCTTTTTTTCGTAGATCCCCGAAAGATCCTGTGACATCGGCTGTAAAAAAAGTGAAAAAGACAATAACATGCCAATAAATACCAATTGCACAGCTGAATCACAAAAAAATGTTACGAAGGAACAGTGCATCCCGAATATTGACATATTCACCTCTGAGCTTGTTCAGGTATGAGTAACTTTTCTTTTTTTAGTTGCTCAGATAAGAGAGTGTTTTTGTTTTTATTTTTGTTTCTATATTCTCAAGGACAAATGCAACTCCCATCTGAACTCTCCCGTTCTCAGTGGTAGGATAGCCAAAAGCGATATTTGTTACAATCACAAAAAAGTTAGATACTAGTTATTTGCGCTATTTATCTTAATCTAACTGAAAATACATTGTACACTTTTACAGATGCAGAAGACTGCCGAAATGGACACTCCAAGAGACAAGAGTGAAAATATAGTTTGTGCAAATTCTCCTGAAAGAGAGAATCACCGGGAATTTGGCACAACTCAGAGTCAAGTACATGTTCTCTTACAACTTTTGTATTTTGTTGTAAATGAAGTAATAATACATAAAGATAAACGAACGCTTTCGTTCTGCTGGGATTGATGGAGTTTCAACAATACCAAAAAAGGTATTTTGTTTGAAACTCTTTGAGAAATGAAACCATTTTTTTGAAAATATTTTATAGAGGTTTGATCGCTGCTCATCAAAGCGCGATACAGATGTTGAAGGCTCTCTTTCTCCTGATGTCTCAGTTCATTATCAACATGATTCCGAGTCTGACACCGACACGATAAAAGATTTCAAACCTACAAAAATCTCGTCAGCTCCGGTTTCTTCATCACTTACAGAAACAGTTAAATAGGAAAAACAAACTTTCAAATTAAAAAAGCAAATCTTCCTTCAAAAAATTTCTGTAATTGATACAGCTCAACGTGAAAACAGAACGCAAAAAGACTTTGGAGAAAGTATTGAATTTAATGAAATCAGGATTTATTCCTTCGCAAACGAAAAGTGACAAAGAAAAAATAAGCTCCAACAAAAATAATGAGAACAATATATATAAATATACCATAAGTCAGGAATCAAAGAAAGTACTCTTGGCAAATGAAACAAAGCAAACCAACACCAAAAAAGCGAAAACTGGAAAAAGCGAAGCCAAGGTGTTAAAAACTAATAAAAGACGACGAAAAAGGACGCTCCAGAAAATGGAAACAAGCGATTTAGATAAATGCGAAACAAAGTGTTTACCATCAGACACAAGTGACGAGATTGTTATCATAAAACCTCTACAAAAATCGAATTGTGATTGTTGGGGTTGTAAATATGAAGGATCATGTGAAATTGACGGCCCAAATCCAACAGAGTAAAATATGCAAGATCCTTTCAATTTTTTCAAAAAAAGTCACAGAAACTCTCATTATATTCACTTGCTAACAGAGGTCGGTCCAAAACAATTTGTTTTATCACCTGGTTATCTCGATGTCAAGCCGAGAGTTAGAGAACAATAGTACGCCACCCTTTATAATTTTGGTCGTTTATCAACGTTCGTTTCTATTTTTTGTGGTGTGAAAAGGAGCAGTTACATGGTTGTTGTACCGTAGTTGTGCGAAATAATCAGAACCTGATCATTTACAAAATGCTTATGTTTGAAATAGTCCACATTGAAGATATATATTCCAAAATTTTGGAGTCATAATTTTGAAAATTATCAAAAAAAGGCTTCAAAACATTAATTGCTTTGTTACAAATTTATTTTACACTTCACAATACCTTCTCAATTCTTGCAATGAATTGTCACTGATTAGTATTTGTTGTTTGAGCAAAAGACAAATAATTAACAAGCTGTCAAAACTCAACAACTAACTTCAGCAGTGACGGAAATCTCACACTATTTGCAAAATACCAACACAGTCGCGACACAATATAGTTGTGAGTCAAAATAATATTTGAGGATATCTTACTTATAAGATAAATTTTGCAGCCCACGTTCTGACATGTATTTTTTGATTTGTATATCAAACTAAGAGTCCATGATATGTTTTCCAGTTTCTGTTGAAGCATCAGTCAACAATCGGTGTTGTGCTGTTATCTTCCAGTCTGCTATGAGGGCCGAAGTATCCTGAGCGAGTGACGAGTTTTCACTAATAATTGTTTTTCGTTTCATTATCGAAGAGTTTTTCTGATCCGAATTACGGTTTGCACAAAAACAGCAGCATATATCACCCAAAAACGCACGATTTCTTCCTATGCAAAGGGATTCACAAAGTTGTCTGAAATGGAGAGAGGCGGAAAATAAAGAGGATTCTATATAATGGACAAACCTAGCAATAAAAAAGTGCAAAATGAATCGAAAAAATAATCTAAATGTGGCACGAAAAACAGATATTGTTCATAAAGTGGCCAGACCGTCATAGTCAATAAGCTGATGAACAGACTGACCGTCGATAGCAATAAACTCCAAAATAACACTTGTTTGAATTGTGTTCGGCTAACAGTAATGGCATCACATAAGAGCTCCTTCTTCGTGTTCATAAGTTTACAAATTGGATAAAGAAATAAGGATACAAAAAATGCAACTACCACAGTGATTACTCCTGCTCCAATTAAAAAAGTGATCCGAGATTGTTTCACTTTGTTGGCTTCACAATGAGAGTTCGAAAGCCCTGCCTGACCACTGGAATTGCGCACCAAATGTCCTGGTTTCCCTGGTGTCGTGACTAACGATCCGCACAACACCAACCAAATTATTACTACAATCGATGGAAATATTTTGTTGAAATATTTGTCACTGAAAAGTGGGGTCATTGTGTGTGCAAGTTTGGCCCGTTGCAACAAAAATAACAATGAGAAAAATTTTGCTGTACCATATGATAGCTGTGTGAAAAAATATCCCCATTCACAAATGTTCTTGGTAGGCAATGCCGTTGACAGCCCAACTGCTAACACTAAATTGCTAAAGTTAAAAAAGTAAATGCAAAACACGAAAATCAAAATAATCACAGCGTTGCATTCCAAGCGCGGTGCTTTTTTGTACCAATGAGAAAAGACTGCTCGTACTTGCAGAATGATTATAATAAATACCAAGCAACACAATATCAGTGCGTAAATGCTCTCAAACAATGGTGGGATATTCCAAGAACTCATTATCTTGAATAGTTGCTCCAACTAACGGGGTGCCGTTTCAAACAATCTTATATACTGGTGAGCAATTAACGTTTTTTATGATTAGATTATGAAAAGCGTGCTTTCTCACTTTTAACAATTTTTCAATTGCTTACCAACAACATCTATAACTGAACTACTAGAAATCATTTTGAAAGGGATCGAAATACTTGAGTTTGTTTTTACCTGTCAATATCGAAGAAAGCTTGAAATGGCGAAGGCTGAGGCAAAACATGAACTTTTTACGATCAAATTGAGCGCTTCGGACAATGAAGCTCAGATCAAAGAGAAATCGATTAAAAAAATTAAAAAACTCAGAAGTGGCCGTATGTAACAGAAGTGACTACTTGTGCTTATTTGACCATTTTCACTTTACCTTGACATTCGTGAAAATTTGTGTGAACAGAAAAAGAGGATATCTATGAGAAGTACTATTCCATTTTGGAAGTGTTAGTGAAAGAAGAGAAGCCACACGCAACCGGAACTGAATTAGCTACATTTGTATTTAACTCGATAACTGATAGTAGACTGGACGAAGCTGAATCTAAAATCAAAGATGAATATAACTGAGTATGCGTTGTAAAATTTATTTCGCTTCTATTTTGAATTTTTAATTTGTAAACTTGCAGATCTTTTGGGGACTTACTTTTGGAGAGTCTTATGACAAAAGAGACTAACTTGTCATGCGTGTTAACTGGACAACAGTGTAAAAATATTGTTGTTGAGGAGTATCTCATATTGAAGATTTTGTGTTAATGAGATGTCCCATCAACCAAATTAAGAGCAACGGACAACAATGAGTCACAATTTCCAATAACGTTTTTGAATGAGATAAAAAAATATTTTTTAAAAGGGTGAAACTTTGTTGATGAATGCACATGTTGCGCGGTCTCCATTAACATGCATTTTTTTATTTTCAACGTAAAATGTAATGGGATACAGAGCTAAAAATCATGAGAATAAAAATTACAGAAATTATGGTTTAATAGTGACAGTCTTAATTCAATATTCCTACAAATTATTAAGCGTATGAATACTTTTTGTTCTGACGCTATTTGTTTCAATTTCGTTTAATCACTATTGGTCAAAGACAAAAAAACAGTCGACAAAGCACAAGAAAATCAATACTGTTTTATTTGTTACAAAGCGCTAAACATTACAATTTAGCGTTTCAACAAAGGTAATCAATTGATCAAAACAAAGAAATTAACGACTATCCAAATAAATTAGGAAAGCAAAGAGAAAAAAGGAAAGAGAAAGAAGTAGCTGATGCATGTTGTTAGATGCATTTTTTGAAATTTTTTAATATAACATTTTTTTTTATAGCCTTTGGCTTCTTTTTAGTGGTTCAGTAGCTTTTACAATTCAAATGTCTTGTACACTGTCAAAACAATAATGGTATGTTGACAAAGGTGGTCTTGGCATCGGTCTTGTTAGTGCACTGTCCACCATTACACATGCTGGGCACAGGAAACGTATTACCGTAATGGCATAAACGATTGAATGCATGGCCATCTCTTTGAGCTGACATGGTTGTATTCGCTGCAGGTTTCTGCAGTTTCGTGCACTCCGAAGAAATAAGCAAAAGGCTGTCGGATGGAGTTTGCTGGTTCTCGTCAACGATCTTGTTGTGACTTGAACATTGCAAATCCAGTTTCATTTCTTTGAATTCATGTTGTTCGTCTTGTGTGCATGCATGGAACGTAAGGTTGTCTGTTTTAAAGGATGGAGTAACTCCAACAGTCGAAAAAGGAAGTAGGGTATTGTCGTGCGAAGGAACTCCAATATCTTGGTGCTGGACACGTGATTCTTGAACGTTCTTTGTGTCGGCATGGGTTGTCGATACATGGGACGTATCAGGCTTTGGAGCCACTTTTTTCTTCTTCCGCTTTGACCTTTGGACCATATTATTTGTTTTTTTTGTGATACACGGAGCATTTATATCGGGAGGTGAAGGAGCTTCGATTGCCAAATCAATGCATTGCACATCTTGCACAACTGGCATTACTTCTCTGTTCGCTAGATTCTTGTCATTGCATAAGCCTTCAATTACTTGATCCAGTTCTGTATCTTCTGTCAGAGGGTTCTGCTTTAGTGCTTTCAGCATCTACAACAAGGGGAGGTGTGGTAAGATAACAGCAACAACAACAACCGGCTCTTTTTTTTTTTTTTTGGAAAAATGGCTTTCTGTTGCTTATGATTTTTTTTTTTTTGTTAAGTTTGCCAAAAAAAAAAAAAAAAAATTAACATCATGCAATTGTGGTGGCAATGCCTTTGGAAAAATCACTTCAAATTGGATAAACAAATGCCCACGAATGTTGGGATCCCAAGGGTCAGGGATGCCTTCGTTTTGAATGCATTTAATGCTATAAGGCTCTATTATGTTCATTGAATTGCAACAAACTCGTAACACTCTGTCATCCAAGGTTATAATGCTGAACTTATACCCTGTCCCCAAGGCATCTGCCAAATTTATTTTTTTTTTCATGAACAAATGTCTTCCTGTCGAGATACGTAACAATTGAGAACAAAACAAAAAAAAAAAAGGTAACAACAAACATACAAACAATTTTAAAAAAACAAAAAAAACGTGTGGCTCTAAATTGTAATCCCTCAGCCCTTATCAAATAAACGAATACACAACACATACCTTCTCGTACAAACTTGTCATGTGGAAGTTGATGCAATATGATAACCACATCACCTGGAATGCTGTCTTTCTATTATTTTATTATTTTATTATATTTATTTTTTAAAAAAGAAAAAGAAACATAAGGAAACAAACCGCGATGAATTCATCTGCTTCGCAAGGAAAAGTAATAGCATGTCCATGCTCTTTTCCTTGGATGTGAAAGATCAACAATGCTTCGCAAGGACGAATCCCACCAGCACTGCAAGCAGTGCATGTGTCCATATCGCTGTCTCCAGCAAGTCGCTGTCTTTGTTGGGTCTCCACCAATGCACCAATTTGCTGCATGTGTTCCATCATCCTTTTTTCTTGGCAGAGAATATGATCTCGTCCAAATTTGTGCATGTCCTCAGGTGCATAGACAACGTCCACTATTTTTTCCAATGTCGAACGGTCGTCACTTGTACAATCACGATGTGTTTTTTTTTCCTGAACCATGACAATGAGGGCATAAACGATTACGGACAATACTCATTGTCATTGGCTCCGAATGTACGAAATGGACCAGGTCCAACTTTTTTTTTTTTTTTTTTTTTTTTGAAATTTTTTGTTTATTGCTGTTGTATGCGTGCACTTCAATCCTAGTGTTTTACCCCCTTTTTGTTCATTTAATTTTGTTCTTTTTTTTTTGTTTGTTTATTTTTTTGTTGCTCTAAGTCTTTGTGGGGTGTCAGATATGACGCATAATAACAAATGTATGCACGAAGAAAAGCTGCACCAACCTTGAGATGGATGTATACTGTTTCTCCTTTCCTTACACAGTTGTTTGTGAGTGTCTCTTCAAGCATGCAAGATGGGTTTTCGTCCGGAGTTATCTGTTCATGAGCATGGTAATGTGTTGCACGCAAAACATAAATAGTTTATAAAAAAATTAGACTAATTGTGCTAATGCAATTACTTCAAAGCAGGAGAAAAAAAAAACACCCGAAATGACGCAACACAACCACGCATGTGCGGAAGGGGGGAAACACTAAACAGAAAGGCCATTTCTTCTCAGTTCTTGTAAATAGTCAATAGAATATTGTTTTTGAGAGTGTCGATCATAGTAGAGACAAGATTTTGCTTGATTATCCATGGTATTGAAGTGCAAGGCATAATACGAGGTGCACCGGGTTTTGTCTAACACTTTGGACATACTGATATCAGCATTTTTTAGACATTGCAAAAGCTCTATAATTTCTTAGTTTAGATCAACAAATAGGCAAGAAATAGAAATTGTCACATCTAAATGAAATATTCTATTTTGTTTGAAAATACTATCATCGATTTAAATAAATTCTAAACATTCAAGTTTGTAGACATAACCCTTGAGGATTAAATATTACAAAAACTTGTGTAAAATGTAATTCCAGTGAAAGAGCATGCAAACGAAATGTTATTTCATAAAAAAAAAACATTAAAATAACGAAAACAAACCCGTGAAACTTTCACAAGATCACTAAAAAAATGATGTAGCGATTGTGGTGACAATAAAAAAAAAAAAGTGGGGTTTAGATTAAGTCAAAATGCACGATACTGATGAAGCCACACAAATAAGAAAATTTGTGTTCTGGGTTTGTTTCAATAAGAGGAGGTAAAACGAAGCGAAATTGTGCAATCGGGATTTATCCAAATCTAAAAAATGCTTGAACCAAATCTTTGTGACGATAGGCCATTTGTTTAAATCTATTCAATCGAACCCAAGTGTAAAAAAAAAGAGGAGATGAATGTAATCCTCGAACCGGAAACTTTTTTTGATTTTTCAAAAAGGAAAACATAGATCAAAAAAAAAAAAAAGAATTACTCTTTAAATTCCAAATATCCTTTTCTATCAACATCATAGCGATCAAAAGATTCAATCACCCATCTATGAGCAAAGAGACCAGACATAACAAAAATCAATGATTATGTTGATTTCAAATTGTATAATACAAGGATAGTTTTTAACTCTCGTAATGCCTTATCGGATACATTGCTACCTTTGGCAACATTTATAATTTTGATAATAGAAAAGATATCTTGTTTCGTGATACGATTGTTATTATTTTTATCAAAGGACTTGAAGGCCATTCGAATTTTATCTTCTGGATTACCTCTTTCCTCCGAGCAAACAAAAGAAATTGTGAGTTAGTTTATGCGTGAATCGAAAAATTGAAAAGGAAGAAGCAAAACCTTGTCAGAAGGGCAAAGCCAGCACATAATTCCCTAAAGTCCAATTTTCCATTTCTGTCGTAATCAAATGCCTGAAATAACACAACGGCGTGACTTTTGTCAGTGACTCCAACGACTTGATTTAAAACAGAAAAAAACGACTTTGCGTCGATGAACCCATCTTTGGCCTCGACTTGAAACGCCTTCCAAAGTGGTCCAACTTTATTTGTGGACAGTCCATACTTTTGTGCAAATTCGCTAATCACTTCGTTGTCACTAAAGCTCTGATTCAACGAAGCGTCATTCATTTTCGAGTCCAAGTCTTTGTGATAGGAATGCCAGCTCCAGTATGTGTCAGTGGACTGATTTTGCTTATCCCAGCCTCCCCAACTATTGTCATCCCAGTCCCAATTGAACCAGCTGCTGTCGTTGTTCCCCCAAGTTGAATTAAACTCGTTTGTGATTGGCTCCAATTCCAATTTTAAGCTATTGCAAGGATGAGAAGTGATATAACAAAGCATTTGTCAAAATAGTCAATCAAAGGAGGAGAGAGGGAAGAGAGCAAGAGAAAAAAAAAAGGATAAGTTTTTGGGGTTAATATCGCGTAACATGCTCCAAGTAGATTTCTCAATGGCCTCTGCCAAGTCCTGATCCTCTCGAATAAACTTTTTTCTGCCAAAGTCGTTCAGCGCATAAAGACGGACGGAAGTTCCGGCGGCATTGGACAATTTAAATACTATTTCATTAAGTGCGGTCATGTAACCTCTTTTGGACGACAACAACAGCACAAAACAGATATAAAACAAACCAAGATCAGAATAGGATATCGTTCTGTCTATGTCTTCAAATCGTCGCTTTTTTCCTTGAAACACTGCTTCGATTTGGATTTTTGATTGTCTATCGCTTTCCACCCATTCTTTTGATTTTTATTAATTTTTTTTTATGTATGTGATTGAATCAGCTAGAAGAAGGGAAAATTCAAATAATTATTCAATATTGGAATCGAATTTTAAAGAAAAATTAGGATGGATCGATGATTTTAATAAAATTATATTCAATATAGTAAATAAATTTTTAATTATATTACAACGTCAAATTGATAACTCTGTTCTTTTCATTGAAAGCTTTCAGGTTAAAGTAAAAAACTCTTCTACAAATTTGGTTCAAATATTTTTTTTTTAATTCAATTTTGACAAATAATTTGATTTTCTTGTTGTTTCAAACAAAAGAACTTGGCTATCCCAACACACGAAT
>ASPP01000470.1:0-13354 GCA_000512085.1 Reticulomyxa filosa
TGCCATTTAGGTATGTCAGTTTTTTTTGCAATCTACTGTAGTATAGAATATATTGATACAAAAATATGTAAAATGATGACGGAAACTTGTTTGATTTGCTTAATATTACTTTGACTGACATAAAGTGTAATACAAAAATATGATTATCTGATCGATTTTTCAATAAAAAACAAGTTGGTTAAATCAAGAAAGACAACAATAGATAACAATACAAGAAGAAAAAACAAGAGAAAGTGAGAAGTAATTTTGAGATTAAATATTGTTAATAGTTTTATTGACCAGTACGGTACTGCAATACGAAAATGATATTACAATATCTCCCTTGGATGGCGATAAAAGCTTTCTTTCATCTTGTTTTGCAATTGTCATTTCCAAATGTATTGTCCGCAATTCCTTTGATATCAACACTCATATATATCAAATAACGTTTTTTGTGGATGCAATATTTTTGAGAATTTTCTTTCAAATAAGAAATAAGATAACACATCATATTGCAGAAAAAGCTGAACGCTTAAAATATCACCTTATGAAGATGATATTTTTTCCAAAAAAAATCCAATCCAATTTTTTATTTTTTTTCTTTTAAAAGTTTTGTTAGCAATTTTTTACTTTTTGGTTTAATATTTTTGATTATTCTAAAAAGTTTTTGCATTTTTAATATTTTTTTTTTGCGTTTTTAAAGATAAATATTTTGTGTTTTGTATGCTCAGTAAAAGTTAATGATAGTTTCTGCTTTCTATTTTTGATTATGCGTGTGTATATCGAGCAAATTCAATTATTAAAAGGATATTCAAGTTGGACTAACGATATACAGTTTTCAAGAGATGATAGTGTGATTGTTTCTTGTTCAACTGGTAAGACCATAGAACATAGAATACTGAAACACGATTAAAATTAAAACAATTACAAGGACATGCCAAGGTATAAAGAATATAGCATTTTCACCTGATGGAAAAATAATTGTGTTTGGATCACTTGATAAAACAATTCGACTTTGGGGTTTATTTTAAATTTTTTTAACAAAGCTTGTTTTGACGTGGGGCTGTTTCGATTTTGCATATAATTCCAATGGACAAACAAATCAGTTAAAATTGTGCGTAGGGAAATTCTTTCATTGTAATCTTAGATAACGACTTTCATTAAAAATTTTATAATACACAAAGAGGTAAAACAAACTAAAAACAAGAAAAAGCCAACATAAACACCTTCTATTAATTATTATAGTTGTCATATGGCTATTTATCAAATGACAAAGAATTACAATTTTGGAATATCAATAATAAATTTCGTAGTATTCAATGTGACATATTTGGTTTGCATCAAAGCGGAGTTAGTAGTGCAGTGAGCAATAGCATTACAAACCATTTGTGGAGAACTTGTGGATTTCAAAACGATCTTACACAATTGCTGCTACCTGATTTATCCGGATCTTTAAGCACTTTGTAAGTTAATTTTACGCATGTGCCGAGTATTATTTCCGACATTTTGAAATTCTTTCTAAAGTATCTCAAGAGTTACTTGGTCAAATCTGTCATTTACTTTCATATTTCTTTAATCATTAGTGAATGTATGACTCTTGTGTGTGCACGAAACAAACATAAGAAAACTTACATACCTCTCCAAAGCTTTTTAAGTTTAAGAAATTATTACTGTTAAAAATATTTTTTCCATTTATATGTAAATTGAATTGAATTCAATGATATATTGGCCCATTTATACCAAAATTGCTCAGCGAATCCCTAACTTGGTTTAGTACTGTAGTTTATTTCATTTCTCCTCACTAAAGGTAATCAAAGGTTTGTTTGTTAACAAAAAAACAAAGCAAACTGCTTTGCTTTTTAACTAGTGTTTTTTTTTAACAAAAAGGCAAACCTTTTTCAATCCAGATTCTACTTCCAACTTCTTTCAAAAATGTTTATTTTTTTGATGAAAATATACTGTAAAGTTTTATAAAATCCAATTGTTGCAATGTTTAAATTAAGTTCTATTTTTTAAATAAGAAATTCGATTTTGCGATCTTTTGTTAGAAATACTTGGTGACCTTTCTTATCATACAGCGTTTTTCCTTTGCAGCTCTTGACTGCTCATAAAAGACAAAAGTCAGATTTCAAAACAAAACATTTACATTGTAACTAATCAAATAAAAAAATAATACAAAGATTACAAATTGTGTATTTCATACATTTTCATATTTCAATACTATACAACATTATGTCAACTAACATTTTTTAAATTTTGTTTATTTGCTTTGAACAAAAAAAATAAAAGATAAATCTGTATTTCCACGTACGACAAATTCCAAAGTTCGCTGACGATATTTATTACTGTCTAAGTTTGTTTAAAACTATTTATCATAAGTCAAAACAAACAATAATAAAGCAATATCGCTAATGTTGTGCTTCATAATTGCTGTCACATTTGCAAAGAGCAGAAAAGTCAATTATCTTTTGTTGTTCAAAAACATGTCAGATAAAAAAAAAATAATATGTAACTAGACCCCTTTCAAGCACTCTTAAATCAACTTATGACATCGAACTATTATCATTTAATAGGGGTCGATATTTATGTACGTAAATGGAACTGAGGAATCCCCAGTATGCTAAACTTTCTTCACAACTTCTTTCTCCAATCAATTGATTGTATTCAAGATCATGAATGTTATGTAAAAAGTGTGAAATATAGATCAAATGAATTAGTGAATAGTTTTTGTACAAATATAATATTATCTGGATCAAATGATAAAAGCGTTCGTTTGTGTGATATTCAATCTGGTCAACAAATTTAAATATTCAATGAACATACAAGTTATGTGAATGCTGTTGAATATTCACCGTTTGTAATAAGGGATAGTGATAAACTTGTTTGTTCCAATGTGATATGTTCTGGAACATTCAATGAGACAATTCGTTTTTTGGGAATAATGAATTACGTTTGATCAAAATTAGTTGAGTATGTTGTATTAAATTTCCACAATTAAAAAGAAAAGAAAGTCTACAATGGTTATAGTAGCTGTAGCATTAATTTGTGTTATGGTTCAAAAGACGGCAATATTCGTATTTGTGGTTAGTATATATTTTTCAACACGGTAGAATGAAAAAAAAGGGGACAACTAAAATGACATATTATAGGGGTAATTGGTTCTCCATGAAAAAATAACATTGAGGCAAAATTATTTTTAAAATCTACAAATTATGTGGTTTTTGAATATGATTTTGATTTTATTGATTTTTGTTAAAAGTTAATATATCCCAAAATAGTGTTAAAGTTTTTATTTTTCAATTGTTAATGTTGGAAACTTGAGGATAAGCGACATTCCACTTTTTTTTTGAAAGACCGGGCAAGAAAATTGCAGGAACAAGAGATTAAAGAAGTGGCAAGAAAAAGATCTTAGAAATTACGTAAATTTCACAAATATTATTTGCTGTATATGAAAAAAAAGATTTAATTTTGTTTACTCAAAATGGGTAAACTATTCATAACAAATTACTTACAATAGTGACAATTGTTTTTTTAAAATTTATTTTGTTTATTCCCGGATTTCAACGAAAAGGTAGGAACAAACGTATTGCTATTTATGTCGTACATACAAATATCATCCAAAAATGTTCTAAAATGGTATACGTTTTTTTTTTTAATTAAATCAACATAACTCTAACGACTTGAGACGTTGCTCAGTGGCAACAATTCTTGCATATAAGCCATCCAAATCTTGTGTTATCTCATCATATTTAGCACGGGCTGCTTCTGTCTCTCGAGTTTTTTCGACAAGTTCGTTCTTTTTTTTTTAAAAAAAAAAGGAGTGTGGTGTATCGCACATTTTTTTTAAAAAAAAAAGGAGTGACACCAACTTGCAGCTCATCCAAGGGCGAATGAAGACTGTCACAATGGAATTTTCCCAAGTAGGGTACGATCTCATTGACTAATTTTTGAAGTGGCTCCAAATATTTTTCTTCAAAGTTGCTGAGATAGATAATAGGAAGTGGAGCCTCTTCATTGGTCAACTTCAAAATCTCACGTATTTTGTTGGAAAATTCTCTGCCATACTCGGGGGCTTTTTTTGCCTTTGGTCCCTCGACTCTAGTCATAACAATGATCATGTGTTTCCAAACTTTGCGACCCAACATGCTTTCCAAATTTTTGAGCATGCTTTGGTAAGAGTCACTAACGCGAACGTCTTGATAGTTTTTGACGAGCACAACTGCATGAATGTACTCGATTCCTTTCAAATAAGCTACCAAGTTTGCGGCATGTTCACGATCTCTTCCAGTGGAGTCCGACTCTCCCGGTTGGTCAGTCAAGCTTACCGGATACTTGTACAGGCCTTTGGGAATGAATACCTTTTTAATCTCTTGTGTTTTCGAATCCACACTGTCGCTAGGGACAAACGGGCCTTTGAGTCCCTCGTCCGAATTATCACCTGCTATACGATTGCCCAGCAAGGACTTACCTTCACCTGTTGGGCTATATAGCACGATGCGCAAGGTTGCCGGGTCACTAATTTCCGGTCCAAATTTTAACACTTTGCTTGCTACGTATACATAATGATGTAATGTGGGTATTTTTTTTTTTTTTAAAAAAAACGACTCTACTTTTTTTAAAAAAAAGACTCTATTATGTGTGTGTACATACTCTCTTCGACGACTTTTGCCTTTAATTCATCCTGCTCTTCTAGTAACTCGGCCCAAATGCTATAATACTCTCTATAAGGTTTTTGCATTTGGGCGTAATGCGCTTTAAGTTGATCGTAACGCTCCAATAATTGCGACTTTTCCATTGTTCTCATTTCGTCAACGTGCTGCTTTTGCAATGTCTCTTGTTTGGTTTGAAGCTCTTGCATTTTTTTGTCTCTTTCCACACGCTCTTTTTCCAATGCCTTAATCGAGTTTTCTCGCTCTGCTCGCAATGCTTCGTCCAACTTTCGTTGATGCTCGGTCTTGGCGGCATCCAATTGCTTCGAAAACAGCTCGGACTGCTGCTCTAGTTGCTGTTTCAAATCATTTTTCCCGTCTTCCAATGCTTTCACCTCTTCGCCTAGTTTGCTCAATTCCCTTTGCTGAAATTCTCTTATTTGTCTCGCCTGCTCTTCGAATTGCTGCTGGATTCGTCTTGTGTTTTCTGCGTGCTCTGCTTGCATTCTGTTGAATTGCTCCACTGGAATGCCTTCATGCACATGTCGCTCCTTACTTCCCTTATTTCCAAATATATTCCCCAGACTGGTGGCAACAATAGCCAAAAATGGAAGCATCGCTTCTAAATGATGGAACAAAAAATTAAAAGTTCAAGAAAGTGAGGGTAGTGGTTTCGTCCCCTTCCCTTTCAAAGAAACTTGAGTGTCATTTCACTACTTTAAGACAAAAATACAAAGAAATGACATTAATCGATTTTCTACAAGAATCCAAGCCTGTTGAACATGCTGCATTATGCAAAGATAAAGTGATACTGGTACAACCAAAAGTGTGTAAGTCTGTATAAATAAAGTTGTCTTTAGTTCAATACTTTTTTAATTGTCCCTTTTAATATGTATTTCAAGCGTATTTGAAAAAGATAACGAATTGTGGTGAAACATCACACAAATCTAAGCAATTGTTTAAATAAAAAAAAAGCATGATAAAAAAGGTTTTGAATAGCAATAGGGCACCAGTGACAATTACATTAAACAATGTATTGATTTTTTTTTTTAATCAACAGTTTCACGAACAATCGATTTTATCACACCCTGCTAAATCAAATTACAAAGTTCCGTATGCCAATATGTCTCTTATACACTAAACTGAACAAATTGTATCCGATATAACGCCAGTATTTTTCTACTTACATACAGATTCATTTTTGAAGGGCAACATTACTTTTGTTTTTTTAGACTTGTCAAAAGTATCGTACTAAATTTTCTTAATATCATCACTGAATATTTGTACACATCCTCGAATGAATTAGAGACAAATGTATTTACGTTGATCTTTGAAGATACAACCAACAAAATTTGTTACTACCAAACTCTTACCGCGATTTTTTTGTTTTCATCCACGGATTAAAAATGAGATTGGTAAAGAAACCAATGCTTGAAAAAGATTTGCAGTTTATATCCATCTAAGTTAGTGGCTCTGATTTTTTTTGAAAAATGACTCCGGTGAACCCTTCAAATTTTGTGGAAATGGTCTCATTACGTTTTTTTGCAACAATTACTCAAGGCAAGGATAATACTTTGCTTGATATCGACCTTGCATCACCAGCACCACATCAACTCTTACAGAAAATCTCTAGTGAGTAAATTTGCTAAATTTATATACATTGAAGTGTCTTTCATTCAAAATTTTCCTCGAAAGAAACACAGTGCAAAGCATGCACTTGACTTTAATCTCTTTGTGTCATTAAATGCAAAAAAGAGAAAAAAGGAAGAAATAGAATGTTTATTCTAGTATAAATATAACATTATTTTGTATTTATTAAAATTGTATTATTTAACTGTTATGGAATTACTATATCTCACTATTAAAAAAGAGTTAGTTATTGAAGGGTCGTAAATCAAGCGTTTTTTTAAAACTGTTTTTCCACAGTTTCAACCACACTCAACAAAACCAAGGAAATGTTATTGCATTTACGAAAATTTTTTTCCACCACGTGTTCAAAACGTACAGCGTTTTCGCTTGATCCGAATTTTGTCAAATATTATTGCTCGAGAGTTACCTTTCACTTAAACACGTATAAACATACCCCGAAGGTTTGCAAATAGCAAGTTGTGTTGTAAACGAACAATAGAAGCCAGTGTTTGGATTCAATGGACTCGGCGAGCTTGTGTACCGTCGTTCGTACGCGCGAATCCACCCCCAAACGAACAAACAAGAAGAGTGGTGGCAAACAGTGGAGCGCGTCATCAACGGGACATTTCGGCTGCTTCAGAGCCACTTTGTCACCAACGACCTGGTACCAAAAAAAAAAAAGAAAAAATACAATCAATTGTGATAATTTAATAATATTTTTTTCAAAAAAAGAAATTTTTTTTATCCGGACTATCTCAGTCCGTCAGTCAGTCGGTCCAAAAAAAAAAACAAAAAACAAAAAAACAGAGTTACGACGAAGATGTAATACAAAAGGAAGCACAAGTGATGTTCGACAAGATATTCACGATGAAGTTCTTGCCAGGAGGACGAGGACTATGGGCAATGGGAGCGCCAATAACCGAAGAAAAGAGGCTATTTGCGGCGGTGAATAACTGTTCGTTTGTGTCGACGAGCGGAGTGCATCAAGGGGACCCATCGCAGCCGTTTACATTTTTATTCGAGTCTTGTCTTCTGGGCATCGGTTGCGGCTTCGATTGTCGCGGTGCTGGGCTGCACATTCGCGGAGTCGACTCGAATCTTGCCTCACAAAAACCATCATCGACGACAGCCGGGAAGGTTGGGTCGATGCTTTGAGACTTAAGCTACGCTCTCATTTCTGCCATTCTGCGCCAATAGTTTTGTACATTTTTTTTTTTTTAAGTGTGTGCATTTTTTTTTTAAAAAATGGTAAAAAAAAAAAAAAAAAAACTTTTTTTTTTTACTAAAGGTGTTCGATTATAGTAAGTGCCGTCCCAAAGGCTCGAAGATCAAGACGTTTGGAGGGATAGCGCCGGGACCCAAACCACTGATGCAGCTGTTAACGAATGTGGACGACATCTTGCATCCGCTTCGAGGCACAGCGCTGCGCGACACCACTATCGTCGATCTCATGAATTTGATCGCCGTGTGCGTGGTCAGCGGCAACGTGCGAAGGACTGCGCAAATCGCTTTGGGGAGTCCGCACAGCAAAGACTATCTGAACTTGAAAAATTATAAAATCAATCCTCATCGACGTTCTTTCGGTTGGACAAGCAATAATTCAGGTTTTTTTTTTTTATTTTATGTATGTATGTGTGTATATACGTCAAAACAAAACAAAAATTGGGTGTATTTGTGTGCATATCTCAATGGTATCTATTTCTTCATTTGGAAAGTCTTTGCAGAACTTGGGATGGATTATACCGACATTTGCGAACGCATTCGTGATAATGGTGAGCCGGGACTTTGTTGGCTGGAGAATATGCAACAGTTTGGGAGGATGAAGGACCCGGTGGATAAGAGGGACGTATACGCAACTGGAGGGGCGCCTTGTCTTGAGCAGACGCTCGAGTCGAATGAGTTGTGCAATTTATCCGAGAATTTTTATGCAACCATCCTGCCAAGGGCATTTTGGAGGAGTTGAAAGACACTGCAAAGTATGCGTACTTATACGCAAAGATTGTGACGTTAGGGGACACGCCTTGGGACGAAAGCAATCGAGTGCTGCATAAAAACAGACGTATTGGTGTGTCGATGAGTGGGTTGCAACAATTTGTAAGCAAATATGGAGTCGATCATTTGCAGACGTTTTGCGATGAAGCGTATGCAATGCTCAAGTCATTGGACCAATTAACAAGTCAGGCTTGGAAGATTAATCCATCTATCAAAATGACTTGCATCAAACCTAGTGGCTCTATTTCTTTGCTTACTGGAAGCACTCCGGGCATGCATTGGCCAGAGGCTAGCTATTATTTGCGAAGGGTGCGCATTCCCAAAGAAGCGCAAGGCCTGGTACGACCATTGATGGAAGCCAACTACCCGTTGGAACAAGCCGCGGAAGATGAAAACACTTTGTGTGTGTCATTCCCGGTCGCTGTTGGAGATGAACGTATCAAGTCCATTCACGACGTTAGCATGAGAGAACAGCTCGAAATGGCCGCTTTTTTGCAACGCCATTGGTGTGACAATCAGGTCAGTGTCACCGTGACCTTTGACAATGACCGAGAAGGCGTCCACTTGTCAAACATGTTGGACGAGTTCCAGTACAAGTTGAAAAGTGTCTCGTTTCTTCCCAAGTTTGCGACGCAAACTACTTATCCTCAAATGCCTTATGAAGCCATCACCAAGCAGCATTATGTCCAACTTTTGCAAGCGTTAAAGCCGTTGGATTTTAATAAGTTCAGCGAAGCAATTGACGTGGATAGAGATATGGAACCGCATAAATTTTGCGATAAAGATTCTTGTCAAATGTAAAAAAAAAAAATTTGTGGTCAGTGCAGCGAGGACAAGGAAGGAATGGTCACAGAAAATGGAGGGAGGGTGTAATACACTTGCAAAAACAAAGATACTTATGCATACAAAACAACATCCTTCGTTGTATTGTTCTTGCATTTTTTTTGGCTTTGTTTTCCAAAATTGTTTCAACAAAATATTCATTTTTCTTTCAAATTTTTTTCTATTCTTAATCAAAAAGAGAACAGAAGAAATTGATATTCAAAAAAATACTCATGCATTGCTGACAATCACTAGATTCAATTTTAAAACTATAGATATTTTAAAAAAATTAGGGCTGGATGTTGTCTCTTCATGAAGAAAATCGATCATTTCTATAAGGTACCGTTTTAGGTTCAACTTTCTTTTGCGTTATATTACTCCTTTGTGAGAATGCAGCACTAACAAAAAAGTTTTAAATGACAAAACCACAAAGTAAAATTTTGTGGAAAAGTAAAAGGAATTCCTAAAGTTCACATCACTTCAGTATATTTTTTCTTCAATTCTACTTCACTAGCTTTTTCAGCACTTTTTTTTATTGAATCAAATTGCACATTACATTCAAACGCATAGATTTCCAATTTTTGCTTCAGAAATGACATATAGTAAGGGAATATCGAGCCCAATGACTTCTTTGATTCCGTTATGCTTCCAAACTACTTCGAATGTTCATCTTGTATATGTTGTTTTGCTTGTTCATACTGATTAGGTTTAAGTTTTGATTGAAAAGTTGTGAAAACCTCACACGTGTAAATTCATTTGCTACTTTTTTACCCTACTATTTTTTTCTCCACCTAATGGTGTTTGAGTGACAATTGTAATACGAAAGAGAAGAATAATGCAGCCAATCATTTTTGTTTTGAATTTTTATTTTAATCATTTGATAACAATCTTAGAAAAAAAGCAAAAAAATGCCTAAGCAAAAAGAAACAAAATTAGTGCAGTGTATGTGAAAAATCACCACTGAAAGTGATATTCAATATCTGGACGTTTTTCACGTGAGCGTGAACGAGAATGAGAGCTAGCAGAAGACTCTGAGATTTTGTTTCTGTCAAGCTTGTGTTGAGCCTTAGCTTTATCATGAAGGATGTCATACTTTCGTTGCAATTCACGATATTCATTTTGCAATTGCTCATACTTGAGTTCAAGGTAATCCGTTTTCATGTGTAAATGCTGGGTTTCGTATTCTTTCTGATGCTGCAAGATCGACGCATAAACCATTTTACCAATGCTGCACCCATATCTCGAATACTTGCATTCCAACAAACGATGCTCACATTCCTTTTCTATATGGCGTGGTAAAGACTCACGCACTATCATTTTATCACATCCACCATTTGAGCAACGTACCAAACTTTTCAAACATTCATTGGCAACGTGATTTGTCGTTTTACATCGTGGTAGCACGTGTCCTTTTTTTTCGTTTTGTGTAAAACGAAAGTTATTTTAAAAAATTTGTCAACCAATCAAAAACTAAAATCAAAACAAAAACTAGATACAAGAGTACAAAACCACAGTGTAAAGGACAGGCAATTGGCAAGTATTCACATGACTCCAAATGTTTTTGCATATCTTTTCTGAAAATTTTTGGGGCTGAACAATGTGCACATGAAAGCGATACAAGCAGACAATCTTGACTCATGTGGGTATAGAATTTCTCTAATAGCATTTCTTGACTGCACTTTAAGCATCTTACGGTTAGCAACTCTCCCATTAGGTTTTGATACTTACATTTGGTTTCAAACAATGCGACTGTTTTCGACTCACGACTGCGTTGCACACTGGGCATTTCATAGACTCTTCTTGTATTCCGTACCATTTTTGAATACACTTCTCGCAACAGAAATGCCCTGCATTACATCCTGTGTACGTTGGATCACGACAAACTTGCTGGCATCTACGTGTTTTATTGTTGCACAATTTATTCCATTGCTGTTTTGCATCAACGTTTTGAAAACAGACATGACGCATAAGAAATTGTTCAAGGAATGACACTTTTCTTTTACAAATAAATCATCTATGAGCTCAAAATTCATGCTCTCTTGGTCCATAAAAAAAAAACAAGTAAACAAAAGTATTGGCACTAAGAAGTAAAAGGGCACCTATTTTTATTTTCTGTGAACGTGCTTTTGTAAATTAGGGATTCTAGTGAAATACGTAGCCAATGTTTCTGTCACAATATAGATAAGAACTTTGGAACAAATATATTATTGGAACAAAAAAAGTCAATTGAGTGCATGTGAAAAGAGGTCCGGTAGTGGAAGATAAAAAATATATTCCAAGCAAATAACGTCATTTTGATTAGAAAGTTGGACATGTTGGAAAAAGATTTCACTTAAATCCAACATTTGAATGAGGCTAAGATTCAATTCTCAACTTTTTTGTCTTTAAATTTTGCTCGTGCATAAGCAGCAAACAAAGGCCGTGTCTATACAAGAGACTCTTGTCAACATCAAAGAAATCTGACGAAACAACACCAAAAGCACAAATAAAAAACAAATAAAAACAAACGAGTGACAAAGAGAGAAAGACAAACAAACAAAACCGACATTAAACAAAACGAAGCAAAGCCAAGCCGAAGGAAAAACAAAAACGTGAAAAAAAAAAGGTTAGGTTTGTTTGCTTGTCTTTGTATTTGTGTTGTGGTTGGTGTTATCAAATGATTTATTATTTGGATGGTGGTGCATGTCCATACATCACCGGTGTTGCATGTGTGAATGAATTTTTGTTCTTATTTGCAAAAAAACAAAAGTTTTCAAAAAACTTCGCTGATAGCTAACCGCTTTATTTTTGTTATTATTAATTTTTTTTTTATTTAAAAAAAAAATTTGCAATACTATTTGTTTTTTTTTTTTTTTGCTTCAAAATATCAACCAGCAAATTGTTAACAAACCAATTTTCCAATTTTGAAAATCGAGTTGAAAGCCGTTGGAACAATAGTCTCCAAACATGGTATCGACATAACATTTAGGCCACGTGTGTTTGGAAGTGATAAAATTCATGGCGCTGACAATAGAGGTCCAATAAATGGCAAATATGATAAACAACACGGTAAAACTGTTTGCGGTATCATCCAAATACGCATACGTATCCTGATCTAAGCCTTTCCCAGTGTTTGGGAAACAAATGTTGCAAAAACAATTTCGAATGCAAGATCCCATTTGATAAAAAAACCATACGACAAACCAAAATCCCAAGCACAATCCAATAATTGTAAAAGGCTGAGGGACGAATATAAAGAATCCTGGAATAAATATTCCAACCACACTAAAGAACGTAAACACAAAAAAAAATGCATCCAATCCTGCATTTGCGCCAACTACTACCAATAGCAACGTGTCGTCTTTAAGGTCTTGACATAATTGTCTCTCCGCATTGACCAATGATAAGCCAAGCCACGCACCTTTGAGTTTTTTGTTATTATTATTATTATTATTATTGTTATTATGTCATCCCCTTCTCCCCTCACCCCTTGCTTGTTGTTCTCCAATTTCCCCCCTTTTTTTTATTTGACATTCGTTTTACTAGTTTTTTTCTTTCTCCTCATTCCTCTCCCCTTTTTTTTTACACATACCCTTTTTCTAGATAACAAAAAAAAAAAATAAAATAAAATGGAAACACACCACTCATTTTAATCGAGGGAAAATACAAGACCGTCGTCGCCCAACCCACATAAGTGACCCATGAACTGGAACGATCTTTATACCAATTTGAATAATGCTCAATGACAATGACAATGCAGAATATTGACATTATGAAACGTATACTGAAATAGAAGTAAACGAAAGTACGGCTTATGTAAAGTATCACTGTTTCACAAGTGGTAAGGCTGTGCTGTTTCTTGAGCAGCTCGTTGTAACCATTTATTGTCACTAAATGGACAATCGCACATACCGCACTGGCACAAATAAAAAAGATGCCCCACACGTACCATGGCATACAAAAATCTAGTTCAAATGGTTGATTGAGATTGTAGTCCTTATGATCGATAAAGGGATCCAAATGCATCTTTTTTACTTTGATTTTTTTTTTCGTGCTCACATTTAAAGAGTTTCGATAAGAAAATAGATTTGGAGAAGATAGCATTTTTTGCTCGGATTTGTTTTGTTTTTCAACTCTGACAAATAAGATATATCCTGTACACAATCAGAACATACTGAGTCTCTTTTGGAATATTACAGTCTCGAGCTGACCCAATTTATTTCGTTAAGGTTTTTATGTTATGGATGATGAATTTAGCCAAAAAACTACTTTATTGGGTTCCGAATTTCTGAAAAAAAAAAAAA
>ASPP01000523.1:0-16379 GCA_000512085.1 Reticulomyxa filosa
GTTTTCTTTTCAACCTACTGTAGAAGCTAGTTATCAGATGATGTTGCAAATATTGCAAGATTCCAAGTATAATTCAATCAACCTGAATTGTTCATAAAACCAGATAACTCAGAGCTATTCCTGAATCTCCATATATTAAATCTATTTTTCACAGAAGAATGGCATCGACATTGGGCAAATGAAGTATATAAATGGACTCACACAAATATCCCAAACGATATTTACTTAATCTGATTGCAGCTAAATAATTCGAAAAAATTGTTTTTCATCTATTTGAGTTGCATGAATGCATATATTTGTTTGGTCATTACATGTAAAGTGAGCTTTAATTATTTACTGTACAAATTAAAATATTGGATTTGCCAGACCGCAAATAGTGTGAATATGAAAAAGAAACTTTGGAACATTTCTTAATTGAATATCAACATTATCAAGAAATTAGAAAATCATGGCCAATGACAATTTATGAAATTTCTATGGCAATAATCCTTTGTGAAGCGTTCAAAAGTAGTCAATTTTGTTTGAAAGTATCCATAACTGATAAATTTTATTTTGGAGATAAGCATGCATTGAATATAAATGTGTTCAAAAAGTAGAAGTAAAAATAGTAAAAGTTGTTATGCAAATATCGGCTGCCTTTAAAAATCGTGTTTTTTCCAAGCCGAACAGAGAAAAAAGCTTTACTTATGTTATAACTTTGATTTTCAGAAGACACATCTTGATGCAAAAATTATTTGCAATTTGACAGTGCAAATGACTTAGTTCTTGTCAAGTCAAAATGTGTTGTATTCAACAGGATCGGTCATAAAGGAATTTCAAAAAAATAATTCACACTACAAAAGAACACAAAGCTTCCACGAAACAATGATTCCACAAAGTATTTTTCTGTAATGATATCATTAAACCATACGGGAAGTAAGTTTTCTTTTGGAGAAAACACGGAAGTGTCGTCGTGTAGGAGCACGTGGAACTTTGAATGGATTTTTGAAACGTAATTCGGGTTCCTGTTTTTCAAATATTGGATGAATAATTACTACATAAAAAAAATATATATATTGTTTTTTACATACCAAAAACTGTCTCACACGAGGTCTTTTCACTTGATGGTCACTGATTTCACGGCAATCAATGATGTGAATGTTATCAGGTTTTGCCTTGTGTCGTCCAGCCATATCATCGTATAATTTTTGTGCTGCGGAGTCAACTGTTACATCTCTGTACTCTCGATACATGTTGTGGATCCCCATACGAGAGCGATATTTCAACCAAAAACCAAAGTTTTTCACTCGTGTGGGGTCCCGATCCAAAATACGGTGCACTGCCAATATCTGCAATTATTTGTTATTTCGTCAAATCTTGTATTTCAAAAGTCCGGAAAATCGCAGAAACCACTATTTTTTTCTCTTTAAAAAAAATAACTAAACTTGGCCCTGTGTTTTCTTGACACGGTCAAAGTTGGCCATGTGTTTCCAGAATAAAGATTTCGCTTTGACATCATTTCTGCAAAAAACTTTCAATTTGTAGATTTTTGGGTTTTTGTTTGTTTCTGTTGGCTTTGCGCGTCCAACAACTACGAAATATCGTAACTATTAAGAAAAAAATTTCTTGTAGGAAAAAAGACAAATAAAATACAAACATTCTTACTGGCATTGAGCTGGTAGTTTGTATGGGACGATTTGATAGCTATGTCCTCAATAACAAAATAAATCTTGTCAGCCACTTTTTGTCGCTCCGTCAAGTTTGGAAATCACAAAACGTAGTAAATAAGTTGTTATTAAATTAATTCATTGTATATGTAGCACATATTGTGTGAAATTTTTGTTTGACAACTTGTTTATGCTATTTTAAAAAAAAAGTTAATATAAAAAGCAACTAAAATATAACATTGAAAACAACGGCTCTTCGTACGAACCAACAAGAATTAAAATTCTGCAGTATTATCATAGTTAATAAATTATTCAGTGACAATGCGCTGAACACGTTCTAGAAAATCAAGATGCTTAAGATACATAATGTTTGTGCACTAAGTTTTCCTTTTTTTAAAGAACCTCTGTCACCAAATGGAGATTATGCTTATGTTTTTGTTATGCCTTACTCCGAGTATTTTTATATTAAGCCAACTTGGCCTAATTAAAACCATTGGCACTATCCTAAAGCAACTTATTGTGCTTTTATTAATGACAACTTGCACAATGATTTGGTGGATTCTTGTTTTCAGTCACTGGGAAGGAGTTGACAAATCCTCCTTAGAACAAGGTAGCATTTCTAATTACATTTTTTTATGTCAAGAACAACGTAAAGGATCCACTGTGGCTTTGTGACTCCAGCAATGAACGATTGGACAGAGTCAGAAAAGTATATCAAAAACCATCAATTAGTCTATCCATTAAGTGAGATCGTGATCATTACAGGACTGACATTATTGGTCTTGGGGATATTGTATCGGCAATTGCCAATCAATATAATTTCAAACGCTTTTCCCTGTACTGGGGAACACGACTATCCATTTGCAGATTTGGCGGTGTTACTCGGTGTGTTTCTGGCGATGGCAGGATTTTATTTTCAAGCTGTGTATGTTACCGCACCCAACTCAGTTACTTTATTTCTGTACTAAAAAATTAAATAAATGGGGTTGCAAATAACAGTTTTTTTCCACGAAATTTGGAGCAAGTGCATAAATTTGTTCCATCCTCGTCTATTATTTTTAAATACCTTTTTTCGGGGTTATTGGATTTTTGTTCGGTGAGAAAAAATCGCTGAGTCAAAAATGCCACAACAAGTGTTTATGTCTCATACGTTGTTGAAATGATAATATAACATATCTTTTTATGCGTTGTGCCATTCACAGAGCAAAACAATTATTCAGTCGATCAAGTGGTGTTTATCAGGTTTCGAAAAATTTAAATATAGCCAAAATCAATGGGAGTTTTGTGCTACATCTATTCAATGGCTGTTGCTCCACACTAAACGTTTGGTAATAAGTTCTTTGCAAATCATTTACAAAGAAATGATTAGAAAAATTTGATACAAAAAATTAATTGTAGCATTTTATTCGAACAAGTCTTTTTTTTAAATTATTTAACTTGCAATCTTGTATTCGACAATTGCCAAAAGGCTTCCGATTTTTAAGAATGTACATTCTTTTCTGTGAGGGGAAAATATAATAAATTATATAGAAAAAAAGGTTTACATATGATCCACAAACGATAATTTCGGAAAAAAAATCCCATTTCCCTCTTGTCTGTTCTCAATAAAGTGTTATAATATTAATATAACGTAATATAAATTATACAATGAAATATTTTTCAAAAGTTTTCTTTGTGCAGAATGAACGTGGTATTGGTACTGAAATCAGTGAAATTGCCACATTGTTTCTATGTTTATATTTATTACATATGTGAGAAAAAGTTCCATGAAAAATTTGAAAAGAAAACAAAGCTAAACCCAAAGGACTAGAACACTGAACTTTTAGATCGCTGGCAACAACGTCTGGGCCACAGAACATAACGCCAATTGTTTCTCCACAATGCTGTTGTTGAATGGATGAAAATAATTCAGGCCATTTAGGACGGCCATTATGGATGATAATGTCTCCAAGAGAGACTGGTTCTGGTTCTGGACAACATAAAGCCCGGTAGATGTCAATCTCTGAGAAAGGAGCTTTTTCTCTTGCAACAGTACGACTTTTGTCGTGTAGCGTATCATCATAATGTGGTCCCCATATTGCCAAATCGGTTTGTTTATCGCCACCACTGTCCAATTCGCTAGGATCAAATGTTGGATTCTTTGGTGCACTTGTGACGAAAATGTGCATTTGCAGCACTTTGGATTTCATTTGTTCCGGATTTTTTCGTCGCATATCGTACAGTTCATCTTCGGCTTCTTTCAAAGTTCTCACCATAAATCGATAGGCAGCAAGTTGTTCCCAATTAACAATCCACGCACAATAGGCATGATCGGGAAACGAGTGTCCGACCCCACGTTTGAATCGATAGTACACAATGGATTGCAAAGTTGCACGTACCGGGGTCACTCCAATGCCCGCACCGACAATCATCGCAGTCCCATATGCACCCAAGTGCTGTGTAGGAGCTGCCATGGGGCCATCAATACATAATAAGCTACGCCCATCCGGTCCAATTGTCTTGGGCATTTTGTTCACACCGTCCCAATGAAAAAATTCAGCATACGCTTTTTTTGGTGACATGGCCTGCAAAAATGTCTGTAATCGTCCGGTCCATGTACCTTCTCCCTGTTGTGTATACGTAGACAAATGTATTATCAACTGATTGGTTTTGCAGTTTGTATTTTTTGTGTTGTCTTGTGTCCGCTTTTGTTTTCTTTTCCCTCTTCTTCTCCTTTTTGTCTCTTGCATTGAAAAGCAAGTATGCATACCATGTTACGTATGTGCAATGTTAAAGTCCTTTGCTCTGGAGGTGATGAAATAGTGAAAGGATGCCATTGGAACTTGGTGATCATAGGACAATTTAAAAAGATATATTGACCTTCTTGATGACGACGAATGGGCCCCGTTTTTTCCAATTCCAAACAAAAGACCTTTGCGTATTTATTGTTCATGTGCGTTGCGCTAATCAAACCAACAGGCTTGGATGCTTTTACTTCCCTGGTGATGCGCTCAATAAAGTACAATGTACCAGGTACCAAGAACCATTTCCAATAGTTTGGATTCCACGAATTGCGGCCGTGAAACAACAAGGCCAGGAAAAAAAGGACAAACAAATGATGCGTATACCAAAACATTTCAAACTCACCACGACGAACTGCTTCAAAGGACGTGCTGTACAGCAGCTGCATCGCCACGATGATGATGACACCACTAATCCAAACTGTTGGGCCATACACCGCCTGGTACGTTGCTGGAACTTGGGCGTAGTGGTTGTAGTGTGCCCATGTATGCACCAATCCTCCAAACGCTGATAAGAAGGCACACACTTTGTGAAATTGAATGGCTTTGTCCAACGGCATAAAGCTCAAACAAAATCGGGCTGCTCGCGATACTGCCCTTTGGTCGGTCGATACATTGTACAAATACGCGATAAATGACCTATCGTTTTTTTTTCCTTTTAATGTGGTGAACTCCTTGGATTTGACTTGTTTTTCGAAGTTGCAAAAACGCACCCCTTAAAAAATTTTGTTGAAAATTTAACCTGCACACTGGCAAAACAATAAAAGCACAGTTAATGTCGCACAAATTTCCAAACATTTTGGCAACAGTGAACCAACTCCCATAAAGACGTCCCCCATTTTTGTCATAGAGCTGTGCCAATACTTTTTGGTTCGCAGTTAATGAATTCACCGTAGCGCTGTTTTTACTTTGTAACATACTGCTATACTTGGCACCAGCAGTATTACCACTTGAAACCACACTTTGATAATACGCACACCGTTCACCCACGTAAATTATGTTAAACAGCAAATACGCGGCCAAAAATGTGTATTTTCGCACTTTCGATTGTTGACGAAGTTGCTTGCACCATCCATACATCCAAGCCAACCAACCCATGCAAAGCAAATATTTCGTGATTTTACTTTTGGTGCTTTGCGATGATTCTTTTTTATTTTCCTCGGGCTCGTATTCTTCTTTGTTCTTTGTTTTTGTGGATTGTGTGCTTTTCTTTTAGAACAATCAAATTCCAAAATAAGGTTTCTGAAAAAATCATTAAAAAAAGGGGATTGTTTTTTAAGAATGGACATGAGAATCTCTTAACACTCCATGCCAACAAGTCAAAAATGGCAGTAACCGTCCACATCCCACCCGATAATGCAGTGACGAGAGTAAAATAGGGAATTACACCAATTATCAAATAAAATAATCCACGCAATGGCAATCCTCCTTTCGAACGTTTATGTCCATATCTGTAATGAAAAGCTAACGTCACGGGTGCTGTCAATCGTTCAAAAACACGCAAAAGAAAAATGCACTTTGCCATAGAAAGAAATTAGCTCATTTTTTGTATTGATAAGGAAAATGAAGTTAAATAAAAACAAACCAAGAGCCAAGCAGTAAATCCCACATATTGTAGACAATGTTTTGTTCGCATGTAATGCCGGACTAGCAGTTCGATGTCCCCATGTTAATGCACTCAAGCCTAAAAAGAGGCTTACCAGGGCAGTACACAATGCCATATAATTCGCCACAATCCCTTTTATTTTTTTTAACAAAAAAAGGATTTGCGAATGGCGTGTTAAAAATTCTTAAAAAAAAAATAGACAGATCACGTATTCGTGTATTGGCTAATGAGTAACAAAAACACCGGCAAAGAAAAAAGTTATCAGCTTTTTCATTTAAATAACTGATTGAAATTTTGTTTTTTTTATATATGGTCAACACTTACCAAAGCGAGTTTTAGCATTGGGATTAAATTTTAGATTTAAAACATCAACCGAATAATAGATTTCTGCATTTGGATCTGCTGATTGTTCTTGTTCCGTAAATTCAATGTGCTTGTTGGCTGGATTACTTTCTTCTTTTTTTCTTTCAGGGATTGGTGGATGAGCACGCAAGGCAATTTGCACTTGAGGGGGTACTGGGGGCATTCGAAAAGTCTTTGGTATGCTTGTTTTTTCGTATCGCTTCACGTACGTATTTGGAAAATATCCGCGCTCACCATTCCTTATTCCTACCCACCAACCACTCTCGTCTTCTTCATACACGTCAATAATATCCCCGACTTGAAACGATATTTGTCCATCATCTTCTGCGTTGTACGTGTACTCTGCAATCACTTGAAATAAAGCCATCTGTATTTATCGTTTCGTTTTCTAATGTTTGTGATTGCCGCCGAACCAAAGAATATACAATTCTACCGGAAGCACCACCCACAAGTGAAGAAAATATAGTACTTTTTGGAACAAGAAACCCGAAAAAGGTTTCTTCTAACTGGCCAAGGTTAAAAATTAAGTACCAATGTTATCTTAATTACAAATTTTAAAATGCAAATACCCACTTTTCAAATTATTACTTTTTAGATTCTACAAACATAAGAGACAGAAAAATAAATATCACTTTTTAAACTGTTTTATTTTGTTTAAAGATTTTTTTTTAGTTATCTCATACTCATTTAAAAACTAAAAGGGCAGTTTTTTTCGGATGAAATAATAAAATGCGGATATGCAATAGAAATGCATAACCTAAACAAAAATATCAATCCTTAACAATTCAAATCCTGTAAATAAAAATATACAAGAGAGCTCAGGATTTTTAGATAATTGAGTCACTATAGCTTATTAGTGCCCCAAGCACAAGTAAATGTCAATTGTGTTGTTGAAAAAATAATTTATATTGTTAGCCAGTTTTAAAAAAACGAGACATTCCTAGAAAATAATGTTTCTTCCAAGATCTCAACTTCAAACATTACCAAACAAAATTAGTTGTTTCACTCAGCAATCACAAAGGACTTTTCAGAGCCGCATTTTCAACTCGCGGAACAAATTACTGAAGTACGACGCAACACAAAAGGTTTGGAAAAGGTATAAGTCTCGATCACCAATACAACGAAAAGCCCCTGACGGAAGACATGCTGGTGAAGGAGAGTGGCTTCTGGACTTTATCCCAACATTTCCTGTTCCTGAAACATTGGAATTGCCTGTATTGTTATTATTTGGGGCAGGTTGTTGTGCCAGCATAAGTTTTTTACTCAAGATGGTTCATCTTCCTGGTCAAGAAGCTTTGAAAAACTATAATCCAGAAAATCCTGAATAGTCTTGGAATGTAGGAAATTTGTCTTACTTTGACTGATTGCTTATTCATTCAGGTTATTTTGCTTTGGAATCGAAAAAACCTGTAAACTTTAGGTTGCCCACGCAAAAAAAAATCATTTCATCAGCCATGCTGATTTGATTGAAGGTTTGTAAGGCAAAAAGGAGTAGTATCAAGAAAACACACCCATCTACTAATATTTATGTTGGGCTCTTATAACATTAAGCATTCATCATCTTTGAATCGTTTTTTAAGCTCTTCAAACGAAAAAGAAAGCATATCAAAAGTAAATAACTTGAAATATACAAAAATTGAATAACTAAATCTTGATCAATTTCGAAATTTCATAGACACAGGAAAAAAAAGCAATATTTTTGCGAAATGTCAAATATAATAAAATACAACTTTTGACAAAAGAGTGTGGTCTAGCTGATTTCATATTAATTTGAACGTATTTAGATTCCCACATTTTTTTAAAGAGCAAAGAACTGCTATACAAGCAAAAAAACCAATGCTTATCATTTCAAAAAGATATCAACAACACGAGTAATTGAAATTAATTGGAGTCAGTGACCAAGTAATAGGTAATAGTTCTTGGTTGCATGGATACATCCAAAGATAGCAAATACGCGTGGCTTAAGGTAACTGGGACATAAGGTCCATCTTCGTGACTCAAATAAGCTTTGTCGGACAGCCCAGTATAATACAAAGAAATTTCAAGCGTAGTGTTGACAGTAGAGCTCAAAGGATTGAAAACCGCAATAAAACCTTTCTCTGACAAGGAAGGATTGGCATGCATAATGCAATCAATGAATTGATTGTCAGGTCTTCGAACGTGAATTATATCACTTATCAAAATATCACGATGTTTTTTATAAATGGTTGTCCATTTGATAACAACATTTTTGGTATCCTCTTTTCTCGTACAAACATACACATATCGTCAATGCGAAACAAAGAGAAGAAAAAAGTGCAACGAACAAAAAAGAAAAGGAAAGGACATAGTTACCATTATCATACAACTCATATCCACGAATGGTAGGTGCAACTGAGTACAAGAAGTACATTCCCAGAGCCCAATCATAATCTGCAATATTTTGTGACAAAGGTTCAAAAGTAGAATCTGGCGGGCCATCGTGATAAGGGATCATAGGCATAAACATCCAACCGCTTGTCGGTACTCGTGTGTAGCTTGTATCGTACATGAGTTGTCGTGCAATTGTCTAATCATCGCAAAGCAAGCGAAGTAGTTATTGACATTTTCCAAGGCGATAAACAAGCAAACAAATCAAACAGACCATTTCCTCCCAAAGAGGCAAAGTGTAGGTATATTCAGCATAAGGAAATTTGTTTCGATTTCCACCGACGTAATAATAATTATCGGGAGTATGAACATATACATTTTGGGCTTTCATTTGAATGTAAAATTGGTTTTGCAAATACTGTTGTCGAAATACACTGTCATTTAAATTGTCATGATATTTGTGAGTCAAAGACGCACATGAAAAGCCCGGATAAGGACCATCCGTTATCACCATGCCCATGCCTATTTCGATATAATTTTCAAAATATCCAAGTATAACATCTGACCAACCAGACGCATAGCATTCGCCTGTGTCATGTACGTTGGGATTGGTGTCTATGCGTCTTTTTTTTTTTTTTTTTTTTAACAACACATAACAATAGTAACAATAAAAAAAAAGCAAAAATGAAATAACAGCAATAAATAATACGTTCCTCCCCCCTCTTCTCATTTCTTTTCCAAACAAAACATATATTCAGTGACGTTTCTAGCCATATCAATCAAGTCATATCCTCCCACGATGACATTCTTCGACGTTGCATATTCAATAAGCGTTTGATAATGATCTAAATTTGCTTGACTCGTATTTTCCATGTTGAAGCCACAGCCAAAAGAAAAAGCCATCAGCTCGAATCCTATTGTCGACAGATCAAAACTCGTAATGAAAAAAATATGTACTGATTATTACACATACCGGTTTCATTGCATTGGTCAATCATTCGATAAACCATTTCGTCACTTAGATTTGTGGTTTGTGTGTAAATAGGATTTTCCATGATACACGGCGTCAAATATTTCATAAGTCGTCTCTGGCCCATTCCAAACCTCTCCATATCGGCAATACTTTTGGAATCGGACATTAACTCCAAAACTCGAAAGGATTGAAAGGTGCCATTTTCAGTTCCAGGCAGTTCCGGTGCCAATCGAACCGCCCAAACACTTTGTTCGGACTGTGGTGCATAAAATACACGGACACAAGGCTGATACGAGCCTGGTGATTGACTTTGCCCTGGTTGTGTGTACCATTGAATTTCACTGCTGTGAGCCTTAACAACAATACGTACACACATACGCACAATGCGTCATATTTACATAGCAAGCCAAATTATATCAATACAAGCGCAAGTCACATAAGAATCATCAAACAAGCAATTAATTGTTTCATACAATGTCCGTGTCAAGGAACAGCAGGCCTTGTTGATAACCTCCCCAAGAACCGCTGGAAAAAGGCGGGTTTACACACAACAGCTCTGGTTCCACATACGTTATCCACACGTTGTCAGTTTCAGTTGCATTCACTGACGTTATGCGAAGCATTTTTGTCATTATTGGCATTCCTTGTAACATTTCATATCTCACGATCACACGAATATTCTGGATGTTTTTATTTTTTATTTTTTTAGTTTTATGTTGATCACACATGCAAGAAATAACCTGGATTTGCGCAGGTGCATTCGCTGGCGGTGCAAAAGTTGCTTCAAGTGCCAGTCCCAAAGGGGGCCATGGAATGTCTTTTGGAGAGTGTCGTGTGCCCGGTATCCATCTTTTTTTTTTTTTTTGAAGAAAGAGAATGTAAAAAAACAGCAGTGGAAACAATATATGAAAATAGTACATGCACTTAACTCATATGGCTTGTACAAATCGGTAGATGCTTCGTAAGACACAAATTGAAAAGAGTAGGACGTGTTAGTTTGAACGTTGTCCGGATTGATCCAACTGAGGTTCAGATATGAATGAGTGACATTGGATTTAAATTCAATACCACCTATTCCATACATTCGACCATTCAGGCCTATCTGAGCTTCTGGTACCATTGCTCGGATTGCTGCGTTGTAAGGCTCTTGCAAGTGTGTGTTATACTCGATTGTGGCAAAATTGGGAGAGAGTAGAAATTTTCGAGATATTAATTCATTCGATAGCTCCAAACATGCCAAACCGTTTATTTTACATTTTGTTAACGTCACGTTTGAAAAAGAATAAATATCATTTATTAGCCAATCTTTCACTCCTTGCACAATTTGTCCGATACAAAACAATAATAATAAGGAATTTACTCGAAGCATTATTATTTTTTTGAGAGATTGCAATTAAAAATAGGAATTTTTTTACTTCTTTCTTCTTCAGTTTTTGATATTTCACACTATTGAGCTCAAACAGTATGGATATCATTTGCGTAACTTTAAGTTTGAAAAAATTTGTTTTTCACTTCATCATTTTTTTTATTAAAGATGAATTTGAAATACAAAAAATTTTATTTTTTTTAAACATAACTTTGTTTAATGCTAACAAAACAAGACAATTTTGAATTTATACTTGCAAACAAGAAATTAAAGAATCGTTTCCACATGATTCATTTTTATTATTTGATCATCCCAAGAAATTTCTGAGATTTTTGTGAACCTTCTGTAAATTTATGAAAAGTTGTTCTACGTGCAAGTTGTTCAAAAATTGAAATACGTGCCCACAAAGAAAATAGGATAAGTCGTCACATGCAATCAAAAATTAAGATTTAATTTTGATTCTGCAAAAAGAAATGATTTGAATCGTTCAGTAGACCTAGAAACACTGATTTAAAGGAGCACGGCAAATCCAGGAAAAAAACTAATAGTTTCCCCTCAAATTGAAGGCCAACACTTGTAAGTCAAATGTTCCCCTTACAATCTTTTTCAACAATTGGTCTAAAGAAATATAAACTTGAATTGAGCACTGATATTCAAAATACGTTGGACTTTAAGAAACATTGGAACGACAATTGGAAAAGAGCAAATGCGGAAGCAGCAAAAATAATTCAACAAAAATTGAACAAAAATAAAGAAGGATTGATTGTTGTCGCCAAAAATGTATCCGAATGGCCAAATAAACCAAATCAGAATTTAAACAAAAATGGTGATCTTTTGTTTTCATTTATTTCGTCGGTGAGCAGTGGCAAAACTAAAACAAAACAATTTGGAGAATATTGGTTATATGTGCTGAAAAAAAAGTTGGTGATATTGGAAGATATGGTGATTGATGGAAATGTGTATGCTGTGAACTGCGAAATCCAATGCCAAGGGAAAGTGAACATTACAACACAGCTTTTTGTTTCAGATAATGCTATTATCGATTCGAACTTGAAACAGGAAATTTTGCCAATTGAATGGAACACTCGATTGCATCATGACATCCCGGTATATTTGCAAGATCTCCAAGACAATGCAGAAGAATGCTTAGAAAATGAAGTCTTTGATGACGCTATTCTGAATTTGCAGAAATGTTTGCAGATTTCTGTCGAGACATTTGGATGCAACCACGCATATATTGCTGATTCATACCACAAAATAGGTAATGCCAACCTTGAAAAGAAATTGTATGATAATGCAATTGAATTTTATAAAAAATCATTGGAACTGAGATTGGAACTTTTTGGGATCTATCATCCTCTTGTTGCCGATTCATACAACAATTTAGGGCTTTCCTTTCATGACAAAGGACAATATGACAAAGCTGTTGAATATTATGAAAAGTCTATCAGCATTGGAGTGGCGGTCTATGGAAATTATCACAAAGACATTGCCGACTCGTACTACAATTTGGGGGTTACCTATGATTCCAAAGAGCAGTACGATGCGGCAATTGAATGCTATGAGAAGGCATTGAACATAAGCAAAGAAATATTTCAAAAGGTGAATATAGACGTTGGTGATGTGAAATGGAATTTGGGAGCAGCGTTTGAAAGAAAAGGAGAGACCGAAATTGCATGTAATTATTATGGGGAAGCATGGAAGATATTTAGCACGGTAGTTGGAGATTGGCATGAAGACACTGTGGAGATTAAAAAAATAATGCAACGGTCAGCCGGAAAAACAATTTGAGAAAAAATACTGTTATATTTATTTGTAATACCAACTAGATTTAAAATACTTTGCAATTAAAGGACAGAGAAGGAAATCCTCTTTTCGGTTTTGTGTGTCAGAATTCTTTGAAAATTGATGTCTCTTGTCCTCAATTCAATTTTTTCGTGTTTCGATTCTTTTTCTTGATTTGAACACTCTTTCTACAACGTATTACCGCACCCATGTATACTCTTTTTTCAAAGCGTAATCAAAGAGTGTGAACATATTCTTTATTTTTCATTTTTTCTTATTTCTATTGTAAGCAAGCCGATCATAAACCATAACGATTTATTATCAATACTAAATGGCACAAATACTATTAAGTTTGTGAAAAATTGCAAATAGACGAATCCTTTGCTGCCTTCTTTTTTTCGTGTACGAAGACAAAAGGAAAAGTTTTTGTTGTTTGCTTTATTCCTGTTAAAAAAAAAGAGATGTGGTTCACGTCTTGTTGTTTATTTATAACCTTGATGTTGTTAAGCGTGAGTTTCAGCAGTCATGTTCTTCTTTCAGTGAATGGATTTGCGCACCGCCTGGCCGACGACATCACTACAGATGTAGAGTACGGGTAAGCAAAACTTAACAAATTCTTTTAATATTTGTTTTTTAAAAACAGACACAAAATAAAATAAACAAAAAGTCATACAGTAATTCAGATGAAAGCGACTTATCAATGGGAAGGAAACATATTGGTAAATAAAACTACAACAGTGAGTTACAATGACGCTTACCAAGACCTATGTACTGAAAAAAACGGGACAAATAAAAATGCGAATACCACCAATTGCGACGCATTAAAAATATTGGACGCAAAAGGATATTTGTGTTACCTTCTCAATGTGCTTGCAATTGTTTTCAATGTGATCGCTTGCTGCATTGCCATTCTCACAACGATCACACGAGGTGTTTGCAAGCGAACAGGTTCTTTTGTTATTGTTAATATGCATATTATAATATGCACAGTTTCGTTTTTTTGTAAAAAGTAAAATTTAGCGTCCATTGCGTGGTTCTATTAATGTTAATATCCATGGCAGAATGTGTAGCGACTGTATTCATATATTTAGACGTCTTCAAACATAAGGCGGTTAAGTGAATTTGATTAGATTTTCTCAAAAGAAATCTACACAAAAAGCACTGCGAATTAATGACCCTTTTTGAATGGGGCATACACATAAATCTGAACATAAATTAGGACCAAGTGCTGGATGCTGTGTTTACGTATTATTATCCAATTACCCAAATCGAGTGGAATGATTCCAAAGCTGGGCCGTTCATTATTTTTTTATACGTTGCCATCGGCTTTGGCTTCTTCTCAATTTTCTCCGCTTTGTTTTTGGAAAAAAACCGCTGCATTGGGTACAGTATCTGTCAACGAAGACATCCTGGTGAACGTAACTCTCCTGCTTTACTGGAGATCGAAGGACAGTCCAATGCTCACATGGAGAGTTCCACCACTGGCAGTTATCCTGAAACTGGAATGGGTGCTGCAGCAGCTTCATATCGTGTTTAAATTACTTCGTCAGATGTGCTTTACATACGTTTTGATTTCTTTTTTTTTGGTGGGAGACTGTTTTTCGATGATCTCATATGAACAAAAATATATTCATTCATATTAATAAACACTTTAATATTTGGGTGGTGAGAAGAATACATAATAAAGAAAGATATATCTTAATGTTTTCCCTAATGAATCAATTTAGTCATTTTGCAACTACAAAATTTGTTCATTTGCTTTTTTTCAATTTTTAATTTCGTCTTCCACGTTGTACATCGATTATGTCAATCGAGTTAAAAGCAAATTAACATAAATATAGAACAGTTGAAAGCTGTTCTGTTATAATGCCAATTGAATTTTTATTAAATCAATTCCTATCTTTGATAGTCTATAAAAATCAGTCCACATTATCTTTTCATTAGTTTTTTTATTTTGTAAGATTTGATTTTTGATAATGCATTTTTCGAAATTTATTATTAGTTTGACTGTTTTAATATATTTCATATCAAGTTATGTTTTTAATTTTTATTGGTACAATACAGCAAAACATAAAATGTTATCAGAAAAGCAAAAAGGATGAAAAGTTTGTGATCGATTTTTAAAAAAAAAGAACAGGACTAAGATAAATTAATTTTTGTTTGTAAATATAATATTTTAGTTGTCAGCTGTTTGTAATGTATTTAGTATATAAAATATGCTTTTGATGACAAAAACAGTGGAATTAGTAAACAAACAAAAGGAATACGGTTACTTGCTGCAGTTCATTGGAAAAAAAAAATCTGCACTTCTGATTTGGTTATGTTAATTTTTTTCGTTTGGTCTTTCTTTTTCGCCAAGTGCAATGCAGCTTCTTGTGGTTGTGTGTTGGTGGCAGGTACTAATTTTTTTGCTTTCTTTTTTTCCTTTCTCGCCAATAGTGATCTTTTTTTTTTACGGTGATGGATACGAAAAGCTGGAACTACAATCTATGGAATTGATTTTCCAACTGGAGAGCAACATACTTTACGCTCTATAAGCGTTGCTGTGGCTGATATGACTCAAGACCCAACGACTCAGAAGGCGTGGTTACTCGACTCAGGCTCAAAGTTGAGTGTAATGAATATATGTGAATCTGAGTTGCTAAGCTCAATTGGTACAGTTGGCATCTCTTCCTATGCACTTGCTTACGATTATGCAAGAGATTGGCTGTTTCTTTTCAGTGGTAATACCCCGAACGGTAAACTTTACAATGGTATGTATAAATCTTGGTTTTGTTATAAACGAGAAGCAAAGAAAAAAATATATGTATACATTATACATATGTACATATTTCTTCAAAAGTAAGTCTTCCAAGACTTGCAGTCACACAGCTCGAGACAGTGGCATATGCTAAGCCCAGAGCAGCAGTTTATAGTAATGGTACACTGTTTTATTCAAGCAATAATTATGTTGCCACACATACGTATGGTACTTCGTCGTCGTCCGTTTTGACCACTAATGGAAATAACTACAATGGAATGGATGTTTTAAGGTTTGCTTGTTTTTAAAACATGCGAATATGCACCAAAAAAAAACAACTCTTCTGTGCAAATACAGATGCAATAACACAGCTGACCCAACGAAATTAGTGATGATGACCAGAACCAATAGTATCGATGTACTTGATATAAACACAAAAGAGATTACCACATATACGGTTTCTGTTTCTACAATCGAAACTGTTGGGGGTCTTGTCACACTTGGCGTTCCTTGCTGTAATATTTGTCAAGATCCATCCAACCTGCTTTATCAATGTTTGGTTTAGTTGTTGTTGTTGCTTTTTTTATAGTTTGAATATTTAAATGCACATCTACTATGAATTGATAGAGAAATATCAAACTGGATCAACCCAAAAAAAAAATGCGCAGGTCCTACTTCATATCCAACGAAATCACCCACAAAGAGACCAACCAAAATCTCTTCGGCACCACCCTCGAAACAACCATCGAAACAACCATCGAAACAACCATC
>ASPP01000586.1:0-22247 GCA_000512085.1 Reticulomyxa filosa
AAAGTTTATATCGATGATGAATGATATTAAAATGAATTTTTTTTGTTTTTAATTGCTATCCAAGACTAAAGATGTCGTTAAGATATTGAAAGACAATGATATTCAATTGTGCCATTCGACAAAAGCAATCAAGACCAAAGTCACATTTCAAGCAACCATATTGCTTGTGAATGCCCAAAGAAGCGCAAAATGTAAGTATTGCGGACTGGCAAATCATGAAGCAAATTGCAAAAACAAGAACGAGAAACAGACATAAATGTGTATTATGCCGAGAGCATCGTCTAAGAGATTCATTGCAATATGACAATGAATGAAGATGCATTCATGAAGAAAAAAGTATATCAAGTCAAATGTGCAACAAGCAAAGAATTATTATCATACTGATGCTACCAAGAAAAAAGATTAAATTGCGACTACCAATATGCAAGCAGATCTATGACCAGTAGGTCTATTGGTATTCCCAGAATAATACCAAACATTAGAACAAAACTTTCATCAGCACATCTGTTTATTTGCAAGAAATATTCACAAAGAAGAATATTATAATTTAAAAAAAAATTCATTTAAACATATAAACAATTTTTGTCTTCAACAAACGAAAACAGAAACAAAGACAAAGAAAACAAACTTTTCAAACTAATAAGAAAATTTTTTTTATCGTAGATGTTTATACTAGTTGAAAATTTCATATCTGATCTTGCGATATTTCGTAAAATCATATAGCGGACAACGAGTATACCAAGCGAAATTTCTGAAAACAGCTATTGAAACAGAATAGAAAGACCAAACAAAGTTTGCAAGCAAAAAATTGAGTAACTTTCCATTGAATAATTGCAATTAAACATTCACACACAATTGATTATTTTAAGTATTAAATTTTAATTTTTGTTTTAGTTTTTTCTAATTTGTTAAAAGAAGCGAATTTAATATCAATATTTTATGAGACTTCGACAATTCGAAAACAAGAGTCAAATTGTTTTCACAACCGTTGATTGATCGCAACATTTAATTTTTGAAATTTACTTTGCTCTTTTGATATTTTAAATTTAATTAAGACTTTAAATTGATATTTTTGCTTGTTGTGTTAATTGTGAGTGAGTTTTAACAATTTTGTAGAGCTTTTCCTTTGCTTTTTGTTTTTATTTTAGTACTGTGTTCCTTTTGGGATGAGGTGCTCTTTAACTAGGAAAAAAAAAATTATAATTTCTAGTATCTTTACGTTCATCGGATTGATCTGGAGTATTATTCGAATCAAAAGAAACCGTTGTTATTCTGCAGTTTCTATTGAAACTTGCAGTGCAAGCAACTCAATATTCAGCATCATTGATCAGTAATTGAAGAACAGATAATGTGGAATTAGATACAATCATTTCCCAATATCTTCACCACGAATTAAACGATAAAAGATCAAAATTCTTTGGACAAAGCAGTCGAATCTTAGACTAAATGTGTTATTGAAGCTGGAGAAGCGACAATTTAAGTCGGTTCAAAGCATTGAATACCAATAAGGTATGTATTATTCTAGTATTGATGAACAAAGAGGTAAATTCAGTGGCGATCATTGGCAAACACTTTAGTGAAGGAACAAAAATGTCCCATGGCGGCATGGCAAAAATAAAAGTTCATTAACATGCGAGGATGCGAAGGCATCCGCTCCTTCTGCTCCGAGCGCGATAAGGCCATCAAGCAACGATCAAACTCAAACAAGTGGTTAAAACAAAAACAGCTCCTTAGAAACTCAGTCCGAAAAAAACAAAACGGACGAAAAGAATAGTCAAAAAAAAATTAAGATGCTTCAACTTGTTGATTTTTGTTTTGCTTTGAGTCGACAATTTACCATTCTATGAGATATTGTTCAAATAAGTCTTTGGTTTCCAAATCTTGTATGCCAACACAAGATTATGACCATTGAATCGACCTGTCCATCTGACGCACTTGTGGTATAACTTCACCTTTTCTTTCCTTCGTTGTAATTCAAGAGGGAGTTGTGAAATAACATTGACTGTGTCATAAGCAGTCTGGTTCATTAAACCAAAAATTCGACAATCCTTTGTATCCTTTCCAATATTATCTTATGAGTCTACTTCACCATTCCAAAATGCAGATGCATACTCTAGACTCGGACGAATAATTGCTTATATAATAGATTATATTTGGATAAACTTTCATATGTGTTATGCCACTATTGGAATCCTGCTTGTGTTTGATGTAATAATTACTTATCATTCAACCACTACATGAATCCCCTTGTGATGATCATTTCCATTAATTTACTAACGCTTGATAACAATGCGATCGGCCTTGATCCTTGCACTGACTATGGAGACAAATGTATCATAGTCTCAATAACTTCTTCTTTTGTAATATCACTCCCATCAATAAAATCATCGCTCAATTCCAATAGTTTAGATATCTTCAATCATTTCATAATATTTTACATCCACATCTTTTGGATGCTGATAATGTTCTGTAGATGTCTTTTTTTTAAATAGAAAGAATGTTATAAGTTGAATTCACAGAAGAAAATATTGCAAAACAAGCACTTGAATACAGTACTAAGTATTACAATATGTTACAAAAGTAACCAACAAACAGCATTCTAGCTTCAACTTTGCAGCTATAGCTTTAATTTAAAAATTGTTTGAATGAAAATCATCTATCTCATTGTAAAAAGGTTTCAATTTATTCTTCAAACTTTTGTTATCATCACTCGGTTGATTGCCTTTGTCTCACAGGATTATTCCTGTTATACATTAATGACATTGTGTATTCAGTTCAAGATTCAATTCAATGTTGGATGTTTGCAGATGATGTTGCATTGCGGACATCTATTTACACAAGAAGGGATTAAAGTTGTAAAGGGAAACACTATCAAGAGTATACATTTATGCTTTGAAGTTGGTTTTCCGAGATACAGCCTGATCAATATCCACATCAAGGCAAATTGCCAATACAGATTGCAAGGCTTTCATATTCCAGCAAATCGCCTTTCGAGAAATGAAAGGGGTTAACATCAGATATTAAACGTTTGATGAAGATAGAAGTTGCAAACCTGATCCAAGACTTGGAGGAGCAGTATTTGTCATTCAAGTTCCGTCTCAATCACAATAGATCGAATTGGAGTTCCCAATCAAAGGAATCACAACAATAATTGTCAGTGAAATAGACAAGCATTGGAAAAAATTCAATTCCAGTACAAAGATGAAAGAGTTATTCTATATTTGCTTTGAATGCAATTCACAACAAATACAACTCGGAAACTTATAATTTTCCAATTGCAGAATGCCAAAGATTGATTAAAGGACTTGGAGGAAATTGTGTTCCTGAGATTTATTGGATCAAAGGACACTCCGGAATTTCTATAAATAAAAGAGCAGACGCAGTGACAAAGTTAGTAAGATTCCAAGCAGAATAGATAAATCGGCACCATTTCTGAATTTCCATGAATTGAATCCGTTTTTCACAGAAGAATAGAATCGATATTGGGCAAATGAAATGGAACCACACAATGTCCCAAACGATATTTACGCAATCTGATTGAAGCACAATCATTCGAAAAGATTGCTTTGCATCGATTTGAAGTATAAGCGCAGAGATGTTTGCATGGCAAGCAGCAGTCAAGAATTTGTTGCCTCAATTTCAATTCAACATATCAAACCTGAGAAATTTGGTTATTGGAGACAAGATATGTGAACATGAAACAATGACAAAAATTGTCAAAGAACTTGCGAAGTTAATCGTTGCAACTGGAAGAATTATTTAAAAATAAATTTTTCAACTAAATAAAACTATTTCAAAAAACATCTATTTTGTTATTTGGTTTTATATTTATACTTTTCTTTTGTATCATTTAGTGCCATGTCCTATTTTGGACCAGGTGCTTTTTCAATTTGCTTTGCACTTTGTGACATTAACAAAATGAACAAATAATGTCCGGAAATTTCCATAAAATTTATGCATTACTACTTTTCTAAACAACACACTTTTATTTCTCAATCCAAGTAACTGAAAAACTGATTTAAATTTTTGTGACAACAATCGTTGGCGTATTCGTACACAAGAATTGTCTTGTGACACATTCAATGTTATTTCCCAAATTCCCCCTCTTAAATTACAACGAATACAAGAAGATGTGATATTTGCCACAATAGCTGGAGTTATAATATACAATCAAGAGCATTATAACAAACATTGATCATAGACTTTTTTTTAATTGAAGAATGTAATTGTTAAATTGACAAAAAGGCAAAATATTGTAAAGCAAGCACCTCACTCAAACTTGAACACAGTACTAAATAATACAATACGTTACAAAAAAGTAACCAACAAATAATATTCAAACTTCAACATTGAAGCAATAATTTTATTTTAGAATTTGTTTAGAGGAAAATAGAGAATGTATCCTTTTATATCACTTCAAAATGATCTCAATTTAACCCATAAAACTTTTTGATCATCACACAGTAGCATTGCTCCCCTTTGTGCAGATCAGGTGGAATCCAAGGGTCCCTTTGGGACTCAGACTCTACGAGACTTCAGCAAACAGTGAAGTCATATTCTTCGAATGTTAAATATCAATCAAATTAAAATAAAAAAATTCAACATTCTCAGTTATCACCTTACAAAACTATATCACTCAAAAAACAAATCAAAACAAACATAAAAACTGTTGAAGCATTTTATTTTTTTAGTTTCCGTCTTTTGTTGCCTTTTCATTAACCTCTTGGCCTTTGTGGACCTTTTCGTTGGTTTACTGTCCTGGCTCGTAGCCTTATGCTTTTATCGTGTTTTTGGTACATAGTCCGAAAACATTTGTTAATGAGATACCTAATCTCGATTGAAAGATATATTTTGGTATTTTTACTAATCCCTTTCGCTTCGTCATTTGCTCATGTTGGCTTTTTTAGTTATCTAATGATTACGAAGGTCATATGAATTTTTTTATCATATACTTAATCAATAATTAATCATTAAATATCTTATTGTTGAATGTTGATTATTCTAACTTATTGCAAGTTCGTGATTAATTCTATATTCAACAAATAGTATTCCAACATATATAAATCACCAATTGTCAGAAAATTTTGATATTACTTAATGTTCTATATATTGTATTAAATGTCATTATGTGATACCTTTAAATGATAAAGTTTATCTTGTTGCAAATAATTCTCGCAAGAAAGCACATCAATTGCAACTAGATTTGATTCAATAACATAATATTCAACAGCATACACAAAATTTGTAGTTAATTGGACACTTGAATTTGTTTACCAGATCGAATATCCTACAAACGAATACTTTTATCTCTAAATCCAGATAATATTATATTTGCACCATTAATTCCTAATTTATTTGTTCCATTTTATACTAATAATTAAATTTTTTCGTCCTTTAAATAAAACTAATTGTTTAGTTGTTTCAATATCACATGTACTAGTTCCATCAAATGATCCAGAACAATTTGTATATCCACTGCCAGCAATCAAATCAATATTGTTACTTTGCAGCGTTGAAATATCCAACATACAATGCAACATTCATGTCCATTGGAATCATGTAATGATTTGGATGTTTTAGTATCACATAAACGAACAGTTTTGTCCAATGATAAAGGACAAATAACATTACGGTAATTATTATAATAATGATATTGTGAAAATTCACAAAATACACAGATGAACGAAATACTTCAAGCATAAAAACTGTAGTGGCCTATGTTACATGTGATAATGAATAACATGCAAAATGGAAAATAGGCTAACATTTGTTTAATTTGGCGGCACTCTAAACGCATACCGACGCGCAAAAAAGAAAAAAAACACTTGGAAAATACAGCACAACAAACAGAAAAGCAAAAAAAGAACACATGGGCTTAGAAATAATGCCAAGATTACAACGCAACCAACGACCAAGTCATATTGCAAACGCAAAATAGCTAATGAGAAGAACGAGAGAGGAGCATGAATGTACTCTTTTTGCCTCTCCCCTTTTTCTCTTTGTTCTTTGTAAAATCATTTCCTCAATGTTTGGAAAGACGGAGTCAGTATTTTTAGAAAGAACCCAAAAGAGAACTCCATTGCAACGCAAGTCGAAAGCCTGATCCTAAATCAGGTTGCAAAAGATCTTGATGAAAAGGATCAAACTTGCATTTTTCCAAGGTGTTTAAAAAGCGTTGCGCAGCGATTGATAATAGCAAAATCGATTTGACTTTGCTATCAAGTTCGTTTTTTATATCCCTCGCCGCAAACAAATGTGCATACGCTTTTTCAGTCAAATCTTCGACTGCAGATCTCAACGCATCACTGCATTGCCCTTTTAAGATTGTTTCTTCATCTTTCCACACGCTGTATTTGTTCGCCACATCGTCTGGTAGCTTTGTTTTGCGTTATGCGCACATGCACATACGTGTTCCAGAAGGGGAAAAGGAAAAAAAAGGGTGAGAAAGGGTGATGAGTGAAGTGAAAACAGAAAAAAAAAGAATAAACTGCAATAAAACCATTAGCAGCAGCAAAAGGTATGGATTTCAAAAGTATGGCAAACTGCATAAAGGCCGCGATGTGCGACACTGCAGTAAAGTGTTTGTTAAGTGTATCATCGCCGTCTCCACTGCTAGCATTGCCATTGCTATTGCTATTGCTATTGCGATTGGGAACACAGCCCAATATTTGCATGGCCAAATATAGTAACACGGCCTGAGTGTTTTCGGCGTATTCCTCCATGTCCGAGATGGTGGCAAAAGTGTTACTCTGTAGAAACAGGTCACGACCAGAGACGAGACGCAATAGCCATTGGCCGTTCAAATGGTAGCGATGGCGGACCACGCGAAGTGCGACGAGAACGGGTGTGTCGGGGATGTGCTTTTGATATGCCGTGTTTTGCAACATCGCTTCACGACGCTCTTTCTCCTCATTCGCCAAATCGCTAACGGCGGAGAGCCACCAGTGCAATCGCATTTTCGCCGCGTCCGTGCCCTTGGCCTCGCTGCGAACACGTGACAATTCCAAGTTGAAAGCGCGGGTTACTATCACGCCCAGTTTCTGCGTCTCATTGCATTTCAAGTGTTGCAACGCCAAAAAGGTTTGTGGTTCTTGTTTTCTGTTTTTGTTTTTGTTTTAGCTTTGTTATCATTGTTTATTGTTGAGTTGTTTTTTTTTAATCCCCCTTTTTTTTAACTTTACTTCTTCGATGCAATATTCAAAAGCCCTTTTGACTTGATCTTCCTTCTCCTTGGACAGAGGCTGTCGCACTCTTTTTTCTGAGTCTGGATTTTGTCTTGCTGTTGTGGAGGTCTTTCCTTGGCTTGGATTTTGTGGTGAAGTGCGCTCGCTTCCTTGCTGTGCTTGTTTGTGCGCGTCTTGTGGCGTGTTTGGTGCTGATGGAGATTGAGACTCGGTGAAGCAACGGCGCTGATAATTATTGCCGTACCTGTCCTTAGATTGATTTGAGTGGGCAAAGCTCACACTGCTTAAAGGATTTTGTTTGGGGCCTGTCTTTACTCCATTCACATTCACATGATACCGAATCGATGAGCATCTCAGTCGAACACTCGCCTCTCGACCTGCCCAATGCTTAAACATCAAGCATTGTTTCATTATTTCAACTCTCCAATTAGACGTTATTCGTATGCTGCCACTTTTACTGAAAATATCAATGGCCGTTCAATGGCCGATGTATAATTGGAGATAAAACTTTTTTCAACTTTCCATTTCATTTCAAGAAGAAATACCAAATCATATCTTGATAGAGTATATTTATTTTGAAACAATTGCAATGCTTTTTACGCGTTCATTTATTGATAACAATGATTATTTTCTCATGCACTTGTCAAAAGTCCACTCTATTTACTGTTTTTCCGTTTCTTTAGCTCCATTTATTCCTTCTTTTCTGCAATACTTTTAGAAGTTTGCACATTGAAAAGGATTCACTTTTCGATGGTTGCAATTTGTTCAACCAAAAAAAACACTGCTTCATTGTAAAAAGAGGGCAATCAAATAATGCCTCAATTGATTAAAAAAGCAAATAAATATCAATCGTGCAATTTTGTTTTTGATTTTTCTATTCTGTACTTTTTTTGATCCCTTTCCCTTTCCCGACTTCTGCTGTGGCTACGTTTCTTTTCTTGTTGAAACCTGCTTCCATTGCGACTGCTTGTGCGGTGGTATTTGCCTTTGTTGCGAGAAGTAGATCTGGAGGATGAGGTTGACCTTGATTTGCTTTTTGATCGTTTTGTTTTTTTGAATTTATGCTCTTTTTTGTTACGATAGTCCTTATTGGATGAGCGTGACGAGGATGAAGATTTACTGCTGTGTCGCATTCGTTCCCGACTACGACTGCGACCTTTGTGTCTATAACTTTCAGTATTTTTTTCTTTGGAGACATTTCTCTCATTACTTCTGTCATCTCGATGTCGTGATCTGCTGCGATCACGTCTCTTTTTGCTAATGCTGCTGTTGCTCCTGCTCCGGCCTCTGCAGGATGTGAGATTGTCCCCGTTGCCTTTTGTGGAAATGAGAGATTTGTCGCGTTTGCCTGTCTGTGTGGGCGACGAGTCATCCTTTTTAACACCATTTTTGGATCTCCTCTGTCCCTTCCTGTCTTGTTCGTTGTGTTTATTGGCTTCACTTGAGATCGAACGCGACCGAGACGTGGACCGCCTCGATTTGCGACTTTCGTTATCGTCTTTGTTTTCGTTTTTCAGCATCTGTGATCCAACAAACATACTTGTTCGAATGGATGCACATCACTCCAAGCCAAGTGAGACAGACACAGTTTAACTTTGAATTTGATTTGAAGTTTGACAATTTTCCATAGATAATACAAGTGATAAGGATTGTCCGAGTCCAAAAACGCCATGTCTTTGTTGTGTTGGTTATAGGTTTTGATCTATTGTTCGTCACAACATTATTCCGCGTGTTGTGCTCACGACTATTGCCACAGTTATGTTTGTGGCATCGCCCTCTCTCCCTCTCCCCTTTTGGTAGTTCCAAACAAAACAGTTACGCAACTACTTGCTCGTAGTCTTTGCCAGACTTGACCACATTTTCCGCTGTTTCTTCGATCAGCGCAACAATCTGTTATTTGTTTCATTTGCATTATTATTATTATTAATGTGGATTGCTATTTCAATTAAAAAAAAAAAAAAACAGACAAATAACAACAGCGTTTCATGTAACGTACGTGAGAAGCAGGCCTTTCTCCTTGAAATGATCCGTCGCTGTTGGTATCTGCATCTTCTTCCTGTTTGGATTTGTCTTGAAGTGGCTTGAAGAAATCATTGGTGGTTTCGACGGTGGGATGTTTGAATGTGCTGTTGGGCGAAAACCCAGGTGGCTTGGAAGGAATTGTCGCTTCTGTTTCTGGCCCGCTTTCATCATCCGAATTGTAGATCGCTAGCGCTGCCAATGCCGACTTTGTGTCGTTTGCAGTATCCGATGGCTTTGTTGTTTTCTTTCTCGTCTCCTCACTCTCCACTTTTTGGGTGGGCTATTTACCAATTTGATGCAAGTATGTTTGTGTGCGGTGGGCTCGAATGTGTGACACCAACTCTCATTTAAAAAACACATAAACAAATAAATAAAAAAACAATCAAACTAAACTCACGACGCAAACATATGATTCCAAAAAACAAGAAAGGGGACAATAGAATAGCACACAAAGTGAATTGTTTGGACAAGCAAGCAAACATTCAAAATCATGACACCCACACAATGAATGAACCCCCGCCCCCCTCCTCTCCTTCTCTTTCATAACACCAACAACAATTAAAAAGGTGATGCACGGAACACAACGTCGATAAAACAACGACAATAACATGTGACCACCCTTTTCTTTTTATCTTGTCTTTTCTTTTCTGTTCTTTCTCACCCTTTGTCTCTCTCTCTCCCTTCCCTTGGCAATGTAAAGAAGAGGGGATAGTGAAGCCATACCATTTGTGTTAATCTCTTTTTGAGAAAAGTGTAATAAGGATATAATTGATCCATTGGATCCATAAAATTGAATTCTGCATTGTTTGCCTATGTATCACAACGCCCACAAACAAACACACAAACATGCTTCTCAACAGTACTGACTTAACAAAAAAAATAAATAATAACAATAATAACAGCATTTTTTGAACGTGTCACAAAAAAAAGATTAGAGAGAAATGGCAAAAGTTGAGAGAAAAGGGGGGAAGAAGGAGGGAAGAAAAATAAAAAAATTTAAAAAAAAGTTCATTTGCCATATGATCGACAAGTTTAACTTATTATCAATACATTACTTATTATTATGCCAAAAGAGCCTAGGAATTGACTATGTGGTTTTTAATACGTATACACATATATGCTGTATTTTGGACGGCCTTTGTGCTCGTATGTTACCCTTTTATTTGTCGTACCTGTTTGATTTGAGCATAATTTCAAATTGTAATCCTTTTTCGTGGACCCATTTGGCCGTTTTTTCAATCAGTTGATGTTTTGCCAACGTAGGTGGCTGTGATTGTTCATTGCCATCAAAGAAAAAAATTGGTTGGTTGTTTAATTCATGTAAATACGCGCACATACAAAAAAAAAAAAAAGAAAATCTGCTGTGCTAACCACCGGAATTGTTGGCAGTACATAAAAAGGGGGGCAAAATGGCTGGGTCTGAGAATGTTCGTTCTTGCTGGGCAAAACGAAGCCTGGCGGGAGATCTTTGTGTATAAAGTTTTGGGTTGGGACATCAAAGTGCAAATACGTTGAATTCGAGAGCGAGGACGTGGGAACACTACAAACAAAAATCAACTTACTAGGCTCAGGATTATGATTTTTTTGAGTATACTCTTGTTCTAGTGCATCCAACTCTGCTAAGAGTTTTGATTCTTCTTCTTCAAGTGAAAGCATTAGCATATATTCGAAAGGAACCACTCTTTTTTTTTTTGCATTAAGGTTCTGTTCAACTGGTGTTACAAAATCCTTTTTGTTCTGTTTTCTAGTTCGGTACATTATCTTGAGGAAAAAACGATAAACTACTTTGAAGTTTGCTTATACTTCAAACGTGAAATCATAACTTCACTGAGGCTACCCTGTTTCATTTTACTCAGTAACAGTGTGGGGCTTCCCAAAAGATCAAACCAGATTTTTTTTAAAGAAAAGCAGCACTCTGAAATTTTGTCTTAATATTATCAAATAAAGCCACATACAAAATGTCGCGATTTTCCAGTTATTTTTGGAAATTTCGGTGGAGGGCACCGATAATGCAACGGCCCAGAATTTTCCAACAAATGACTGCAGACACGACCGAAAGCATTGCAGAGCGCTCTTTTCAATCGAAGACCGTTCCAGGGATGGAAGCCTCAGCGCTGTTTCCGCCACTAAACGGTCGATCGAATGCATTCAAATTTGCAGGTTATTCATTTGGAACAATTCTGTTGATCGTATTGGGACCCATTGTATTGTGGCCAGTTGCAGACGTGTATATACTGCCTTGGGTGTTATGCAAATCTCTGGAAAGAACACCAAAACATAAGACGCAAATTTGGGGTCGGGAACATGAGATCGAGCAGATATCGGAAATGCGAAAGAGACCAGCAAACAACGTAAGCTTTTTTTTTTTGTGTGCATACACGTACATGCCTGTGTGCATACACGTACATGCATATCTGCTAACCTATCGCTGCAAAGACAAGATTTGGGTGAATGTTTTTTGCAAACAGATTTGGATTTTGTCAGGCGTGACAAATTCAGGCAAAACAGCATTGTTGCAAAAAATGGAAAGCGACAAGCACGGGATAATATATATTGACTTGCGTCATTTTTTCGATGGCAACGCCTTTGTGTTTGAAATGATTGACGCGCTGTACAATGAAAAGAAGACGGGTGGAATCGGCCGTTTCGTAGGCACATACGTGAAGTTGTTCACATTTGTCACGTCGTTAATGGCGCAGTCGGACCAGCAGATCACGGCCATGCTGTATTTCCACGCCATGTTGAACCACTTGCGCGCAGGTATCCGTCGGTATAACTCCAAGTACGGACTGCTGCCATCATTGTCGTCTCGAGTTACAGATACGCACTCCGATGGACTTCCTTTGATCGTCTTCGACCACTTTGAAGCCCTGGGCGAGGCGTACAATCGTTGTGACAGCTCCAAGAATCGTGAAATGCTCTCTTTCATCATGTACAGTCTTGGCCAGTTTGCCACCAGTCTGTGTCACGATCAAGGCCTCGCTCACGTCCTCTTTGTTGGAGATGAACTCTTCACCATTAACAAGGAGGCCAGAGGATTTCAACTGCACGAACAGAGGGCATTTAATCCCACCGAACACTTACAGAGCTTCCTAAAATATTTATCGAGTGACTCCAGTGACGGTATACATATATATATACATATATATATGTATACGTATATACTTAAATATATGTATACATATACATATGTGATTAGAACATGCGCATTCGTCATTACCTGTTCTGAACCAGCATTGCGAGTATTGGAGTATCAGCGGTGTGGATCACAAGTCGGCGGTAAATGCTATGCTATCGATGTGGCAATCGACATTTGGATGGGATCAACAGAACAAAGAAAAGTACGAGTGTCTGGTAAGCAATGCCAATAAACTAATTCGTGCCCTCGGCACCAAGCCTGTGAATATCGACAATTGTGTTCGCACCATTGCAAAGTACTTTATGCAGATTGACGCCAAAGAGCGAAGCATTTTGCGTTTCAATGGCATCGTCGACGATTTTATCTCGAAACACGAACAAGCACAACATAGCAAGCTGTGGCCGCTAAAGTCCAATGCCCAGGCTTTTTTCAAGTCTTTGAAAAAAGATCGCAAGATGGACTGGAGTACTGCTGTCACAAAGTACTTTCCTGAGGATAAAGATCTGTCGCTGTTGCTGCACTTGATTCGAAATGGCGTAATCCATCGTGTCCACGGCACAAACTTGGCACGAACCGATGATGAATTGCGTCAACGCTTGTTGCACGGCACAGATAGTGTCGTATATTTGGAAGCAACTGCATGAACCCTGACGGAACGCCGTAATTTGTGAATTTTGCTATGTGGCAAAGAGAAGGCAGTTCAACTGCGCTTTGCTTTTTAAATGTGTAATAAGTATCCCTCCCTCTTGATTGTCGTCAATCCACTTTTTGTAACATCTTGCTAGCTCTAAAATGTGCACACTTTCTTTCTTAAAAAAAGATTGTTGGTTTTAAATTGCAATGATAGTGTGTACCTATTTGTGACAAACTTTTTTTTAAAAGTAATAAAATTTTTGGAGTGGACAACAAGATTCGTTTTTAAAAACGCTGTAAATCCCAATGACAAACTTATATCGCAAAAAACTTATCATAATAACTTTGAGAACGACATTGAAACGGATTTACTTGGGTTCCAAAAACACTGGAAGAGGGACAGTCCAAAAATCGAAAACAGCAAAATTTTTTTTTGAGGAAAAAAATAATAGATTACCTAAATCTGGTGATATTTTTGCTTTATCTTGTACTGTTAAATTGGAAGACTTGTTTAACGCACTATGTCGCTTGTGACAATGCCATCGGACCCAATGTTTTTGATGGAGAAGAAGAGCAGTGAAAAGGGAAAAGGAAATACATTGAATGAGGTAAGCGAAGGAAACGAGGAAATGACAAAGGACGAAGGAGAGAAAGAGACGATAAATGGGAGCAAGACAATGGAAGAGTGGTTGCAGCAGGAGAGTCTGATCGTGCATCCAGTGTGGATCGGGAATCTGCCAGCGCACACAAACGTGAAATCGCTACGAGACTTTATCGAATCGAAGATCGGCCAGGTGTTGGTGTCGTTGCATGTGAGTGACAACGGGAGCAACAGCAACGACCGCAAATACGCATTTCTGAACCTGCCGTTTGCAGAGAAGCAGATGTTAGCGGCGACATTGTTGGACGGACAAATATTTAACGACGAAAAGTGATTGTGAGACCGAAGCGAAGTTCCAAGTTCCCGCAGTCGTTCTTTGGGAGTTCGCCGATCAATGCATACTTTAAACAGTTTCGAGACAACGTAGCCCCGCAGATCTTTAGCAATCCAGCGCTGTTGAACCTGCAAAGTGTGCGACAATCGTTGAAGGACAACAACATATCGATTGAGCACCTGCCCAATCGCATGTGGTGTGTGCATTGCACGTTGGCACCTCATTGTCATCGATCGTATTGCTCGTTCTATCATAAGCCGCACGAGAAGGAGTTGGGACGAATCCTTTCGCTGCTCGCCGCCGAGCACTACGAAAGCAAGCATAGCGCTGCGCCTCTCAACGGCGTCGACTACCAGGGCACCAATACCCGAGGCATGCACAGCCATCACACGTTGCTCGTACAAGGCCTGCCCAAACACATCACGTCCAACAAGATCCAAAAGTGGTTCGAGGTGTTTGGCGATATCGATCACATCAGCGTGCAAACCAATCTCACGTATCTGCGCATGAAGCGAGCACAGGACGCTACCAAAATTGTGCATCTGCTCAAAGGGAACAATGCCAAGATACTCATCTCCTTTGCCCCACAGTTGAGAGCACTCGGATATGTTTGAGTATTTTAATTCCTTCTTTTTTTTTGCTTATTTGTTTGTCTATATGTATGTGTGTGTGTATGTAATTTGTGCTGTGAATTAGTGGCTCACAAGGAGAATCTCAGCCACAGATCCAGTCCTCGGATGAATATTCCACAAAGAACAAAGACGAGGATGTCATGGATTCCTCGTCGATGCATAAAAAGCCCTTTCGAACCAATAAAAAACGCAAATATCACAAAACGGAAACAATGAATGGAGAGTGGAACATAAATGGCGGGGATGTGGGCACTAGCAAAGTCAATTCCAATGTCACGCTCACTTCCAATATCAAAGCAAATGTCAACTCGCTGCCTAATTTGAATATCGTCGCTCTGTCCAACTCCACTATCAAGTCAATGCCCATTTCCATGCCTTTTCAAACTATCTCTCCTATTACTGCTATTCCCTCGGGTCAATCCATTGCATTTCCTTGGCAACTTATCCCGACGCAAGTCTTTCCTGTATTGTCAAATGCTTCGCCTACTTACATCTACTCGGATCACACCACGCCCATCCAAACCACACATCCGACTTCCAACTACATGTTCACTCAGACCACACCAAGCTATTGCTTTACTCCTCCGGAAAATAGTCAGTTTATTTCCACTCCCAATTTCATTCATGGACTACACAGTCCCTTGTCGCCTTTTGATGTAGTAAACACCCCTCTTACCGCAATTCCAATGGCCACTCCCCTTCTCACGGGGCTGACAACCAGAAACATCAATACAAATACGGCTGCCAATTCCAATTATATCCACACCCCTATCTTGAATATGCAACGTGAACTGTCACCAAAAAAGTTGAACGAACAACAACCACTTTTCCCTAAATTGCCTTTCATTTCCATGACTGATACTCCACTCACTCCTATGGAGCAATTGTTATTGCCTGGCAACACCTCTCATGACTGACAGTATTTTTCGCATTCGGGGAAAGGGGGATGTTATCTCATGTTGGTCATGTTGCCAATCATCAGCTCATTATCAAGATTTTTGTGTATTGGTCATTCATCTTTTGTGTATCCACAGCTTTGGTGTAATATATTTTTAGTCTAATTTTTTTTTCCTCATTTTATTGTCCATCATTGACATGTATTTTTGGCAATGTTTTTTGTGTTGTTAAAACAATTACTTTTCATTTTGGTTTTTCTTCATTTTTTGATTGACAGCTCTTCTTCTCTTTCTTGTGGGCAAATCTAGGTCCAAAGGTACTCTTCTTCTAAAAAATTTTTTGGCAATGAGTGTATTTTTTTTACCTTTACACCATTTTCAAAAAAATTCTCGGTTTTTTCTAAGATTGGATTACCTAATTGATTCATATTGCAAAATGAATGAGAAAGAATTATGCATTCAAAAGAAGCGTGCTCACTTTTATTGCTTTTCAACAAAAAAAGCACTAGATAAAAACTATACAAGAATTAATGTGATTGCAAAAAAACAAACACAAAGAAAAAGAGAAAATGCTGAGTCATGTGGTTTGGCAATAAATGATGATGCAAAAGGGAAATAGGAAGGAAAAAAAGCAATTCAGCCAAAAAAAAAAGAGAAAAACAACCCAAGACAACAGACAAAAAGAATCAATGGATTTGTTCATCCAATATTTGCAATTGCCTAGCATAGTGGTCTTCTAATTGTTTTTTATCTTTTTGATATTGCTTTTTTAAATCATTCCATAACGCAATTAGATCAGGTTTTTGTATTGAAGCAGGGATAACTAATTCCGTTTTCAAAATATCGGCTCCATCGAATAAAGATGACACAAGAACTGTTGAAACAATGTTATCAAGACATAAACATGTAAGTTATGCTCAACTCAAGACATTCAAGAGTTTTCCAGCTTTTTCAATCACTCAACTTTGCCGACCAGTGTCACTCTCATCGATATCACTGGTAGGTTCTTCTTTATTCACAACCATAGTTCCATAGTTATCAAACGGTTTGTATTCTGCTCTTCCTTGAGCATTATTGTCATTATCACCATCCTCATTATCTGTTTCTGCACTTTTTTGGCTTGACTGCCCTTGGATAACCATTGTTGCATCGTTGTAGGGTCCAACCTCGTTATTCCCTTCAACACTCGGCTATATTATCATCCCAAACCAATAGTTGCCTTTTTATATACATGCATATATGTATATGAATATAAACATAAATCGATGTAGTATTTCGCCCTCAATGTACTCAACATCCTCGGGGTCTGCATGTATTTGTTCCTCTTCCTCTTGCAGCGTTTTTCGTTTTTCGTCCAGCAAAGGTTTTACTTTGAAGAACAGTTTTTGGATGATTGGTAAGCCTTTTGCTTTTCGAATCCACGGATGCTTAAAAAAAAAAAATAAATTGTGTTTGCAATTTTGTTAAAAAAACAGCATGCAAAGAAGAAAAACCAAACTCGGAACAATTGAAGCACAGTGGGTCTTTGGGAGGGATTTTTAGTCAAACACTTGGCAACAAAATCGTGAAAATGTAGAGAAAAGTTTCCATCTTTTGGCAACGTGGGTGGATCAGATTTGGTAATCGTGAATGCCGCTTTTAGTGGGGGCATTTGTGCCAAAGGTACTCTCCCGGTGGCCATTTCAATCGCAGTGATTCCCAATGCCCAAACATCGACCTTATTACCACTTTTTTCTTCATTTTCCAGCATTTCTTTTAATATGTGTTTTTTATTATTTTATTTTCTATTCCTTGTATTGGTTATATGTCTTTTTAATGGCCAATGTGATTCGAAAATAAAAATAAATAAAAATAGGAAAAAAACCTGGCGCTTTCCAGTGTGCACCTCGAAAAGATGCATTTGATGACGTGTTTAAATTTTTTGAGACTTCGTGATCGACTTTTGATTATCCAAAAAAAGAAGGACAAACCAAATATCACTCAAAATTTATCATACAAAAAAAAAAAAAAAGAAGGAAAAAGAGATTTTTTTTTTAAATATACCAAGTTTGCATTGCCCTTTTTGTGTTATCATTATGTGACTGGCTCGAATACCTTTGTGCACTACTTTGTTTTCATGCAAGTAATGTAGTCCCTTTAAACTTTCCCTTTTTTTTTTGTTTTTTTTTTAAAAAGGGACAAGGAATCCAAATTTTATGTGGCCACATAAATCGAGAACGAAATATGATACATAATTAATTATACATATAATGAAGTCCAGAAGTGGCTCACCTCATAATGACTTGTATTTGTTCCTCTTTCAAAGATTCTTTTGTTATATTCAAAATATCTGCAACTGCGCCGCCTTCACAATATTCCATTAACCACTAGATCCAAATCCCCCCCAAAATTTTTTTTTGTTAACATGGACACATACGCCTAGCATTGCACATACCCATGTCGCTCCTTGCCATATAAATGCATCTTGAAACGTGACAATGTATGGAGATTTCAACGTTTTTAGTATTTTTATATCCTCTTCCAATCCTTTTTTGTCTGCTTCATCTGTCATTATTTTTACTGCCACTGTGCCGCCATTGGCCAAATCTTTTGCTTGATATACCGTACCAAATGGTCTTTCATGTGTTGTATCACAAAGTTGTTGTACGTTCTTTTCTAACAAATAAGCATTGTCTTGTCTTAGAATTCAACTCACCCTTTACTTAGAGGTTGAATGAATTTAAATCTTTCTTCCGGATTTTGTGTTGCGACTACTTTTGAGGCCATTTCTTATGAAGTATTAAAAAAAAGTTTGAATATAAAACCCTTTTTACCCACTTCGTTTAGCGGCTAAAAAAGTCAAAATTATTCGATTCACCAACAATACGTTTATTTGAACATTATGTCTCACAACTGATTGTTCAATAACTTTATCTACTCCGCACACATTCTTGAATTTCCGACAGGTTGGTACAGAACAAACATTTGAACTAAACAAAAGAAGACACTTTAAAAAAAGTAATGTTGTTTTGAATAGATTGATACTGATATATTACAAAAACTGTGTGAGGCAGAATCATAATGAACTCTGTCATTTGACGTAAAAGTTCTATTGTTTTACTATTTAGATTTCATTTTACATTCTCACTCTAATTTCTAAGACTCTATCTAAGTACTAGTTTCCCTACATTGAATTGGATAAAAATACCTCAAAAACTCCTTTTACAGAAAAAGAACAATAATTTGTTTACTCCATAAAAAATTCTTTGTCCGACAATTATCAGAAAACTATAGCAACAATTTTTGGCCAAAAAAAGGATTGATTTATTGATGAATAAAATGAAATTGAATTTAATACAGCGCCAGAATTATTGCGATGCATTTTGATTACTTAGTGCGAGAGAATGAAAAAATTTACAAATATCTTTGTTTTGAGATAACTCTCAAAGAAATATTTGCAGTAGGTAATCTTTTGTTCACTGCGACAGGAAACTCAATAAAACCAGAGTTTGAGCCGTCACTTCTGTGCATTATTATTTTTGCTACCATTTCAGTTAGAACAATTATATTTGCACGAAATGGGCTGCTGTTTTGGCTTTGACCATCATCACCGTCACCATGGACATCACGATTACCACGAACACCACCCTCCCCAACAAACGTACGTTGTTGGTCCTGGTTATGTCCCGACTGCTAATCAACCAACCATAGTTGCCGCGTATCCACATCAGCAGTACACTACCTTTGGCCATCATGACCACCATCATGACCATCATGATCACCATCATGACCATCATTACGACCACCACTAGCGGACCAAGGATTTGCTTGAGATTTCAAAACTCGGTAGTGTAACAGCTTTTGAGATTAGTGTGCTACTAAAGCAATTTTGTTTGGGTTTCATTGGGAAATTGACATTTTTTTTGCACAATATTTTTGAAAGTTAAATAACGCTAGCCAAAAATATCTTTTGTTTTGCTTCTTGCATCTTGTTCAAGATAAAAAATTTAGTTGATCTAAACTTTTGAGTTGTTTTTTAGCAATTTCAATTTTTTTCTTAGCTTTTTATTTTCGTCAATAACTTCTTTGGCGTCCTGCTACATTTTTTGGTATCTAAATCGTTGAAGACATTTCAGATGAATGCATTTTTTGTTTTTTTACAGTGGCGTTCCAAACTGCCTTAAAAAGCCAAAAAGGAAATGTACAACAATATAGCATGATCCTTTAAAAGGAAAAGCAAAAACTACAATTGTAAACGGATCATCAACAAGCATTGAAAAAACTCAATCAGAATTGTTGAATGGTTTCAACAGCGATACGACGTCCTCTGTTTTTCCTAAGCGACGGGCCATTTCGAAAGGTGTCTCTTCGAGCTTTAAAAAAACAAGTAAACATATAGGTAACACACGAGTAAATAAGAAAACAAAAAACACAATACCAATGATTTGTCTTCATCTCCAACAGCTCATTCCAGACTTTTGGAGGCATTTTCATTCGCAACGCCTTCAAACTATTCGATTCATTTTTTCTTTATTCAGTAAACTTAAGTGAATCATATTCATTCCTCGTAAGTCATCGATTTCATTCTTTCATCACAATCAACAAAGTGTTTCAAAAAAAAATATATATATAAATATGTGTATGCACGTATTGTATAAAATTACATTGGCAAGCAATTTCCAAAATGTGGTATCTACGTTCTTTGGAATCAGCAAGGAAAGAATATTTTCGTCCATTTCAGGAGATCGAAAGAGTCCGTCCATTAACGGAGATTGTCCGTGCTATAGCATCAAATAAAGCAAAAATTTTTTTTGTTATCGTTGTTGTTTTCCCTCTCCATCTCTTTTTTTTCTCTCATAAAAAAAAACCAACTCTGAACAGTATCCGTGGAAATAGTCAATCTTTCCCACGATTGCTGCGGCACATATTTGCTGAGCAATTGCAAACGAGCCCACACATTCGGTAAGGATTTGAAAAACACAAAATGCAGCAAGTTTCTCTCGGCCTGTATTTGTGTTGCAACCCCCCCATCATCATCATTTCATTTGATTCTGTTTCTCAAGCCAAAGTAAGACAGCAGGAAAAAAAGGAACATACACCTACACACACAACCTAACTCCACGACTCGAGGCCTTGAGTTCCCAAAACGAGTAGTTTTCTTTGTAATTAATGGGAATAAGTGACTCGATGGCAAATTCGCTGAGTTCGGGTTGACAGTTTATTGCGCTTATCAACGGAGTGCCTCTTTGCTATGTCATTTATTATTGAATAATAAATAACAAAAACGCTAATCTTTACATATATATGTATAATAGTGTGTGCATGTAGATAAAATTAAACTCGTTTATCGCAGGTTTGAATAAGCGTCTGCCATCTATCTTCGTCTCGAATATTGTCTTTCAATAACTTCAACATGAGTAACAAATTCACCCGGATGTTTCGAACTCCAAACTCGATGCAAGAATGATCATCCTAAAGGAGGAAAAAAGATGAAAGAAGTCCAAGAGGAAAAGAGAAATAAAGATAACCTCGTCTAATTTGTTCCACAACTCTCTGGCTTGGTCAGGGTCGATTGGGACAAAGAGTTGAATACATGGGATAGACGACTGTTTCCACAGGGCTAACATCAAGGGATAGACACCGATGAGATCGGGACGCATCAATTGGGTTTGGACGATATCGCGAGGGATGAACATATTACTGTGCAAGAGCGCCTTGGCATAACCGAACTTGACTTGAGAGCTGTTGGCCATTTGGATCATAAAGTTGCCTCCGCCAAAGTCGAGTGATTCACGAATAAACGAGGACGACGCAAATTGTCTGGGGAAAAACAGCATCAGATTGGCCATGTCAAAGGCATAAAACGAGGCGATCTGTAATTGAATGTCAAACGACAGCTCCTGGATCACTTTGAACGTGTCCGTCATGAACGAGTGTTGGCGTGCGAGTTCATAGAAGGGATGTGCCTTGAGTTTGAAGTTGGACATTGTCTTTAGCAGAAATTGCACTTCTGTTACAATGCTTTGGTTGTTGTTCATAAACAATATGTTCATTTTCACATCTTTGTATTCTTTTGGAATTGGGATTGGAATTGCATCCGTCATTTTATTATTATTATTATTATTATTATTATTGTTGTTGATACTCGTGCCACTCTCAAAGAAGCCATTCTTGAAACGTACCACTTTAAACTTCTTTGTTTGTTGAGGGGTAGGAGGAGACGACATGACGTGGAGAAAGTGATTCAAGCCATACACCAACTGGGACACATTGGTAAAGGTGACCTGACAACGGATAATGTCAATGATATGAGCTGACTTGGGATAGCGCTCGTGCTTGTAATCCACTTGGGCTTTCAGCTTGCATCGATCGTGGGTTTTGATAGGTCCTTCCTCGAAGGTGCAGCCCTGGCAATCTTTGAAGATGCTGCGCATTTCCGTTTGGAAGGTCTCGTTCATCGAGTGCGCACGGGTCAATAGCTCGTGCAGGTAAATGTCAAAGTCGTACACGTGTTTGGGATGGAATAAAATATCTGCGCTGTTGATCTGAATCGATAGGAGCTCCTTTTCTGTCAGCTTGCTCCGCACTCCCCATTCGTGATCGTCCTGTCGGCACTTGGAGTTGGTCGTTTTCATCTCTTTGTCTTTCCACTCCAAACACATCAGCTGCTTATATTCGTCTTTGTACTTTTCAATCTCCACTCGCATTTCCTCTTGAAAATTTTCCATTGTCCGAAGCGATTCGCTGTCTGATATCGCTTTGATTTTATTCCATTGAATTGATGGTTCATTATTATTATTATTATTATTATTATTATTATTATTATT
>ASPP01000591.1:0-14139 GCA_000512085.1 Reticulomyxa filosa
GTGTTCAGTTATTTTCTGAGCTGATTTTAATTCTTGCTCGAATGATTGTATGTTAAATTGATTAAACTGCAAATTTCTATAGAAACTACATAATAATAACGATTTATTTTGATCATTACATGAAATTTCCACCTAACACGATTCATAACCAAATATATTGAATGTATCATGCATGCTATTGAATGATCGTGATAATGAATGCAAATATCTTCGATATAACACTCCATATCTTCCTGTCTCACTCCAGTTATGAACATAAAGACACTGTAAATTATAATGCCTTCTTCTTTGATCTAAATCCTTCTTGCAATAAACAGATATGGAGCTGCTTCTGATGCAAATTTTGTTCTAATATTTTGGCCTTGGAATAAAATCCGTTGAATATTGTTGTAAAGTATTTATGGTGAAACATTTTTTGCAACTCCTTTAAAAAAGTTGTCAAGTTTCATTGTTACGATAAGTCACGATTGTCAACTTTCTCAAAAATTTTCAAAAATCAATAAAATATTCAATTTTTGAATCAATTATGAAAGATTTAATAAAAAACCAAATCATATTAAAAACCACACGATTCATAGATATTTTTAAAAATTATGTTTTTATGCTGTTTCTTCGAAAAGAAGATCAATTATCTAATAAATTTTTTCAGATATAATTAAGTCTTGTCCAATCACTTCGTTCCAAAAGGGACACAGTAATATAAAGAAACACAAAAAAGAGCCAAATGAAAAGATCAACAAAAATTTCTCAATATTACACAATTAACAATAATAAGTGAAAAAATATATTTTTCAAGTTTTTGTTACAATTGACAGCTAAAAAAAAGATCCCCCAAAATGAACCCCTATGAACACTCATGCGTTTTTTCATGAAAAATTACATTTATTCAAAATTCTTTTATTAAAAAACAAATACATTTTGGATTCTCCACGATGCGTAGATATTACTTAAAAAAGAATTTTTAATGGGTGTTGATTTTTCATGAAGAAACGCATGAATGTTTATAGAGGTTCATTTTAGTGGATCTTTTTTTGGCTGTTATATCAATCAACTGTTGCGAAAAATATTGCCCTTCACTTGTAATTATCATTGTTATTACTTTACAATGATCAACCGATCCTCTTAGTACTGCTTTCAAAATGTTGAAGTATCACAAAAATAGTTTGTTTAAATTAACGCGAATGGTACCTTTTTCTGGGACTAATTCTGGTGTGGGATGTCTTATGGCTATGATTGAATCACGCGAGTCAATGAGACAAAAAACCAACATTGAAAAATGGTAAGCAATATTTTTTAAAGGTTTGCAAAACATATGAACACTTTTTGGTTTATTGAAAATTTTTTATTATTATTTTTCCTTTGAATATTCATCTTCGATTTCCTCTTGGATGAGTTCTTCAGTTATGTCTTCCAAGGTGATGGCTCCCAAAAATCTGACAGATCGAGGAATGGTGAGCCCTTTATCCAAACATTCGTTGACAACATCAACATCTCGTGTAATAAGTGCAAAATGCGTCCTTTTATCTTGAAGATGTTTATAGCTTTGATCAATGGAGTTTCAGGGGCCATAATGACAGGCTTGCGTCTAACGCAGTCACCCAAAGTTACATTTGAATCTTTTTCCAACAGCAGATCCTTTTTTTATGAATCAAAAGAATAATGTTTTGTTCCAGCCCAAATATAACACAAAAATTAAGAGGAAAAAAAGAAAGAGAATATGATATAACTTTGACTAAACAAATTCCGATAATGTCCATTTCGTGTTCTTTGTACACAGGAACCCGGGAAAATCCACTTTCCCAAATGGAAGCCATTCCATCTTCATCCAAAACCAGGCCGTAAGGAAAAGTTTTGACATCGTCCCATTTGACCATTTCTTTTTCAACAGTCAATTTTCGTAGCCTCAATGCGCCCTCTGTAACACACGCACCCTTTTATGTGATGTGTGAATATACTGAATGGACATGCTGTTGTGCGCGTGAGCACAGAACACATAACCCAATAATAGCAACTCGTTTCTGTCGAATTGCTGTCGCGTTTCGGCATACTCTTTGTCGGCGGCAATGACATCGAACAGCGTGGCCATTTCTTCGTGTGTAAACACAATTGAGTGTTCATGCTTGATAATTTTGTCTAACAGCCACGCCAGTGGATAAGTAATTGGGAAAGTGATTACTTCCAATACTTGGACCAGCCATCCAAAATAATATCCGGCCTTCAGTGGATCACTGGCAAGCCATGCTTGAGGGAAGATTTCGCCAAAAAATAGCACGATGACCACAGACACAACGATGGCCAGCCACGATGATACCAGTTTGTCCAAAAAGATTGGCAATGATTCTAAAGACGCCGCATTACACACCAACAAGGTCACTAACATCAAATGTCGATTTTTTACTAATGGCTTAATACGCTCTGCGACCTGTTTTGTTCGTTCCATTTGTCTCAACTGTTGTTCTCAAATACACCATTACAATCAAAACACTGTTAACTTTTTTCTGTCTTTCATCGCCCGATTGCTCCAGAAACTTAATCTTCAAAGGATTCAGTGCCAACAGCGAGAGGTTAAGTCCACTTGTCAGACCGGCAAACAAAACACAAAATGTGGACAATAAGCCCCACAGTATCCACTCTTCCAGAGGGACGCTTTTAATTATCCCACCACCTCCTTCTGAATGTGCAAGTAAAGGAATTGGAACTCGCTCGTACGCTAAACCTTTATCATCAAAGTAGTGGCGGGTACCATTTGACCAATGCAGAATAGTCAAGGCCACAAACTCTTCCAATCCTTTAGACATGATCTATGATTATCTAGCAAAGGCTTCCGCAAAAAAGTTTAATATTGTAACTTTGGCTAGTAATTTTCACGCTGCTTCTACAACAAAATTGCAAAAAGTATGAATTGTGAAAACTGAAACAAAATATAATTTACTGCAAAGCATTGGAGATTGTTCACTTACATCAGAAGCAATTTTTGAACAAAGTTGCACGATTCCCACGAGATGTGATGCTATTGCAATCCTATTTGGAATGACTACTTAAAGGTATCGAAATAACTTAATTCAACAAATTTTTGGCAGTGTTGTTATTTTTATTTCAGAATTGCTCTAATTAGAAGGACAAGCATGAAAAAATGTCATTGCTGATTTAGGGCAGAATCTTCATGCTTCATATTAAATATAAATTGATCTGTCAGTCGTGGGATGATCATGAGAAAACTTAAAAAATAATGAGAAAAATGCAAATTATGACATATTACAAATTTTGTTAGAATTCACTTGAGAATGGACAGTTCAGATATGAAAATAGAAACAAATAAATTTAGTAAATTTATTTTCTCGTGTAAAATTTTGATAGATCGGGAATATCAAAATCGAAGGTATAATCCTTTAGCCAAACATTGACTATGGATTTGGTATGGCTTTCACTATTATGCTCCGCACTGGTAGTGTGACTTTTGTTATCCGCGATTCTAATTTCTGGTTTTTCGGAAAACCCCTTTCCATTATCAGGCTCCACCTCCATGGATTCTTTTATTGTTTTGCTATTTTCTGTTTCTTGTGACCATGGGACCTGACATTCATTCGTATTTTGATTCTGTTGCCAAAAATTGTTCCAATTTATTCCACCACTCTGCGCTATTTCTTCAAGCTTTGGAAAATCTGTACCGCAAATCTTTCCATGGAGTTGATATTCCATTGATTGAATGAAACTGCTCAGTGTTGTGTTTTTTATGGAAATCATAGCATGCTTGTCAGTTGCGCAATATTCCTCATTGTCGATAAAAGATTGCTTGGGCTCTGTTTTGGTACACAGAAAGTTTATTGAAATGAAAAAAAATGTGCTTCAGCTGTGCCACTCAACTGTTGGATATTTGGTCTGTCCTTACAAGCAACATGGAAACTGCCAAGTTTCCGTACATTTGGATGAGCCTTTGCGTAAATTCTTGAACAAATAATTCAGGAGTGGGTGCCAGTTTGAATTGTTTGGTATCTTTGAAGCCAATTATTTGAATATTATTTGTCACCCATGTCCCATTGTACTGAAACTGTGATTGTGTATTGCATATGCAAAGTGTTGAAAGAAAGAAAAGACAGTATTTTCTTATGTATCTTATTTGTCTTGGAATATACATCGCATCACCTGCACTTGAAAATCTTTTGAGTTTTTTGGAATCAATGGCGAGTTTTGTAATTGATCTTTGAGTTTGTTGTCAATACGCTGCAGATAAAGCTAGTCAACAACATTATATATTGCGATCTGCTTTAAAAAGAAGAGTAAACACAAGTGCTGAAATGGAGTTGGGAATTTGGAGTTTGAGACACAGATGTCAGTATTGACAAAACTGATAAACCTTGTAACGTATGCTTGACACCGACACTTTCGAGATAAACATCGTACTTGGGCAGAATGCCCAACAGAGATTTCGCTTGGCTTGCAGACAAACCATCAACGTTGGTATTTGTCAACTCTTCGGAAAAAGGCTGATGATGTTTCGTGTCCATTGATGCTTGTCTTGTTTGTTCCATTCTTGGATTGAGCGGCGTTTGCTGTATTTGTAATCTGTTGTTCGCTGGGAAATTATTCTTGCGACTTACAGCGCTGGTAGTGGATGCTTGTTCCAAATGGTTGTGCATGGCACTCCTATTGGCTCCAAGTGTCAGTGGTTGCTCAATGGTTTCCAACTTACAGGTCTCTTGACTGACACTTTTTTTTGATGGTGCTAATTTAAATACTAATCCGTCCTCTTTGTTAGTTGTCGTGTTCACTGACTTTGATTGTGCATTCCCACGTTTTTTTGAGGAGAAAAAAAAGAAAGGTTTTCCAAACGACTCATGTTTTCAAATTCGATGTGCAAATAGATGTCACATATTCAAAAAAACATATGTGTTCAAGTTAACCATTGCAAAGTTTCCTTTGGAGTTAATTGACAAAAATTTTCCATTTTCCAATCTCAAATAATATTTACCGTCTCTGCTTTTGATTGCATCAAATCTGTACTCGCGACTTTTCAATTGCATTGCACGTTTTTTTTGGCTGAATTGCCAATATTGGTTTTCCATGGCTTTTATGGAAATTAAAAAAGGTGCGCGGGTCTCTCGATCAAAACTGATACCAAAATTACCATGAAACAAACGTAAAAAGTGACTGCGCTTGCTCGCTGTATGTTTTGCCCTGTTTGTTTGTTTGCTTTGGAAATACACAAATCAACTGCTGATAAATGATGACATGAAAGAATCGCAAATCATTAGGATTGATTTCTTCCACAGAAACTGTTTGAAGCTTCCATTCATTCTGATCAAATTTTGCAACAACCTTTCGTCCGTTGCCGGTCTCTATTTCATGTAATCCTTCACAGATGATCGGAAGCGTTTCTTTGTCTTTGCTTTTTTCATCACTGCTCTCGACTTTTTTCTTAGATTTTTTTTTTATTTGCTACTTTTGATTCATTTGCATTGACAGCTTTATTTGGTTGCGCTCGTTTTCTGCTCAGATCCGTCTTGTTGATTGGTTGACAACCACAAATCAAAATTGTAAAACGAAAGGTCAGTTGTAGTGCTCCCAAAAAAACAACAAAAAGTACATATGATTACTTCACGAACAACAAAAATTTCATTTTGTAAGAGATATTCAGTTTTGTTTGTCTGATGACGCCTTTTGGATGAAACATCTGATAGCATCGAAGGATCGTTGCCAAGTGCTTCTGTTCGTGTTCTTTTCACAGAAGTTCTGCCATTACCCACTTTTTTTATACTTTTCTCAGTCTTATTGAATGGATTCATTGTGATAAAAATTTATTGAAGCAAAGATATCACGATTAGTTTAGCAAAGAGCCATCCTTTGTGTTGGTTCATATAGAAAAATCTCCTTTGGCTCCTTTCCTTTGCAGCCCGTTAAGCATAACACAACTTGTACTCTCGTAGAAGTTCTGTTATGGATGAAAAACAAGCCACATTTGGAAAAGACCTTGTTAATGCACTTAAAGCAAAATGTGGAGTCTAAAAGTAATTATTTCATTTTCACGCTTCTTAGAAAAAATTGTATTTTATGTCTAATACAAAACGAGTACGCGCTTAAAACCAGTTGTGATGGGTCTGACTTACTCAAGCTGTCCCTTTTAAGGAAAAATTGTTACAAACCATACGTCGCAATGTTCAGCGAAAACACAAAGAACAATTTAAGCTGCGTTCTACCTGATTTGATGAAAGAGTACCCACTACATCTTGGAAGTTCCTTTTATTCTTCTGAAGCCGACTCAAGCGTTTTTACAACGCTAAAATGTTAACAAGCCTTTGTGCGAAAAAACCTTTAGAATAGACAGACAATGACTTGTTCAAACCGTGTTATGAACAGATCACTTCAAACCAAGTAGTGTTGACCAATCAGTTCCAGGGCACTTAGAATTGAAAAGTGGTCAAGCAATAGTGAAGCTTGCGACTCAAGTATGTGGTGTTTTTTTTTTTATCCAAACAAATAAACAAAAAAATATTAAAAATTAATCCGAGTGAAAACGACAGGGTGTGAACTGTAAAAAAAAAAAGGGGCAGAAGGGAGAACAGGTATTCAAAAGTACTGCGTGCAAAACAGGTGGCCAAGATTATTTAGTGTGGTTTGACGAAGTGAACGAGCGTATGGTATTGGAGAAAATAGATATTTCGATAAACCAATTGAATGTGCAAAGGAATCAGAATGCGCAGCCAGCCTTTGGCAATGGGACAGTCAGCAGTGCGATGACGACAACAAACAAAGAGAGATTGAAGAATTTGCAAAAGTCAAAAGGCAAAAGTAAAAATATAGTGAAAAGCAATCCCACGACAAGCACTGAAAATGACAACAATGAAAATAATGACATTGACAATGGCAGTGATTTAGCAAAGAGTCGGCCCACCAACAAATCAAAAGCGAAGAATGGTTCGCCGAATCCTTCTTCAGATTCAGATGAAGTTCCAATTTGGCCCAACAATAACAACAATAATAATAATAATAATAATAACAACAACAATAATAATAATAACAATACTCAGAAGAACAAAGGCAAAGATAAAAAAAAAACAATCACAAAAACATCGACGGAGATGATGATAATGAAACAATCATGCCATTGTCTATGGCTTCAAAAAAAACTGTCAATCTCTATAATAATGGCTACACTGGCCATCAGAACAATAACTATAACAATAGCGGCAATCTTTATAGTAACTTTGGTCACAGTGGTAATAATAGTAATTACACTACTCCGAATAATAGTTCTTATCCTGATAATAATGTTTATAATAATACTAATAATAGCAATAATGTCATGCTGTCGAAACAGATACCATTTCAGACTTCCAATCCACCGACTCGTCATTTACTTTCGAAAAGAATGGACTCTAATGAACATCAGTCAATCGCACCTTCTTTTCCGAACAACAATGATACTGATAATAGTCATTATTCATTTCACGTTGATAAGCAAACTCACAATGAGAGAAAGACGCAAAGTGCATTGAGAGTTGACGAATTTTCCAGTCACTATAACAGCTTTCCTACAAATACTGAACCGTCGTCTCATCTTGTCGCTTCTCAACAATTCCAATCCCAATCGCAAAGCTCTTCGAAAAAATCGCAACCTGGTCCACAATTGCCCACTCCTCTCTTTCCAAATGATTCAGAATCTGACGATTATATTTCGGATCACTAAATCACAAACTTGTCATGCAATAATTCAATTCTGCCCAAAACAGTATCTTTCTTTTTTTCTTGGTTTTGTCTACTTTTTTTTTTGCATGAGTGCAATAGCTTTTTGGAAATCAACACCCGCATGACTTTTAAAAAAAGCATTCATTTTCATGTCTCTCAAAGACGTTCTACATCAAAAATCATTGTTAGTAACTTAAATGAATTAGTCAAACAAATGTTGACTTTGAAACAATTTTTTGCCGTTCATCATCTGTATATTGAAACAAATTACCTTCTAATTTTAATTATAATGTTAAAAAAAATTCGACTACTTAATGGAATGAGCCCATTAAGATTTTTACTTGTTAAAAATAATGTTGGATTTGTCTTTCTCTATTTTGACGTTCTTTGAGGAACATTAGATTAATGTAAAGTCAGGTTCTTTTTAAAATCTCAGTGTGCTAATTTATTTTGTGCAACAAAAATTATTGTTTCTCTAAATTAAACCTGGGAAATGAATTTTTAAAATTTCATTCATTGGAGTATCGGATCAAATTTAATTAATTAGATTCTAAGGAAACTTTGCACTTGAATATGAGCATATTTTAATGAGCAATAGATTCGTGTAGTTTGTCATTTGACACAACTGACTAAAATGTACCAAATTTACACAGAAATTTTTTGGCCAAAAATTTCTGGGTCTGGTAATGTCGCCATTTTCTAATCTATCGCTTATTTATCGAATAGTTAACTGAAGAGAGTGAACGAAAGGTGGCATGGACATCAACAAAAAAGATGATATTGCCAATGATATCAAAGAACCCTCATACTTAACAAACAAAGTTTCATATGAGACAATTAAAAGAGTGCAGTTTGAAAAGTTGCAAAAAAAAAAATAGTTCATCAGACAGAAAATTGAAATAATTACTGTCTGAATGGAATGGAATGCAGTGATTTTTGCACACATGATGCATAATTTTCTATTAATTGACTGCAATTAAGTTTGGCAAAACTTTTGTCATAAAATGGTTTAGGGGTTGTCTTTCCGTCTTGCAGTAACGATGTTTCTGCCAAACAACCTGCAACATTCGTGTATTGCTCTCGACATATGTTGTCAATATCAAGTTTGTCCAGTTTTTCATTTGTTCCATATTTTTCTTTGTGTGCAAATACACGGTTGTCAATGTCAGTGATCAAATTGCTCTCAAATTCGCTTAAATCCATCACTGCACGGCCTTGCTCAAATGCGCTCTCTGTTAACTCACCTAAGATTTCATCAGCCTTTTTTTTAAAGAAAAAAATCATTGAATTTGAGCTCAAATTCATTTGATGTTTATTTTTTTGTATAATTAAGAGCGATTGAGGAAGCACAAGCTTTTTATTTTCTCACACCAAACTTTTGCTTGATTTCGGTTCGATGGATGTATTACATGATTATATATTGTTTCCGCGGCTTCAGTTAATTCTCGTGTTTGTTCATCATAACCAAGTAATCTCGCAGCAATGTTAGGACCGTAAGTAATTTGAATGACGTCTTCGTTTGAATACGACTCCTCACCAGACGTTTTGGCAACTGAAACAATGTCATTTGTTATAATAACCGAAGAGGAAGAATGTGAATGACCCATTTATGCTTTTTCTATTTTGACTACACAATGTTCGATTATTTTTTACGTTGGCACCCCTCAAACGTTTTAAATTTTAAAATCGCGTTTGTGCATCCCAGGCCATTCAAAAAGTCTATTAACTTGAATAAGTTTGACATGTATTTTCCTAATGAAGTGATAATTGGGATAGCATTTGCGTTATTTGTAACTGTTTTCATTGTGATTTCTTTTGGACGAGTCTCTAAATTTCAATGAGAAAAAATATTTTTGTGTTGCTATTCCAAGCTCATTGATTTCAGCATTTATCGCAAGTTTTCAAAGTGCATTTTTTGGTGTAATCGTATCACAAGAATTCTCACGTCAAAAAGAAATCATGAAGAAAGGTATTAGCTCCAAGTGAACCAAAATTATATGTGCAAAAGAGAGCCACTCCAAAAAATAATGGATACGTCTTTTTAAAAAAATGAAAATACAAACTAATTATTGAGCCAAATTTTCTTATTAACGCCTAATATATTTATACGATTGTCTCCTTCGTAAAATCTGTTGATAAATTTTGAAAGTAAACAGTGAAGAATACTTAATAAAACGTCAAGACAAGCAAATCAAACAACATATGTTTAGTTAAGACGGATTACAGATATTTTTCAAACCACGTGATGTATCATAAATCGTCTGGCAATAGTACAGTTAGCAGCACAAAAGTGAAAGTTGAATAAGAGAGAGGGTGCCAGAGGGAGGAGAAAAACAAAAGCAAAACGAAAAACAACAAAGAAAAAAGATGAAGCAAAGTTCACTACATCAAACCAGAAACGCTTCCCTCTCCAAAACAATAACAACAATAAAAAAAAAGGGATTATTTGGAGATCTTTTTATGTTTTCTGGAAGCACGTGATAATTTTTGCATATCATTGACAATTAGCTGTAAAGAGGCTCTAAGCGTAGCCAAATAATAGCCAGGCATATCGGTTCGGTAGCTGTCGACAACAAAGTCATCAATCAATTCGACTTCCGACCATAAGGTGTGTACGTTGGCATGGATCAGTATATAAGCAAACAGTGACAATAAGTCATCCGGTGTGCTATTTACAAATGTGAAAAAACAAAACAAAGACAATATTGCCAAAGTATGTTTCTTAATCATTTCTACACATAAAATAAATAAATAAATAAATGTAAAGTAACATTGCAATCTGTTCTTTAATGGAAGAGGCTCTGTAATAATCGTCAATGCATTCTTTAATGATATCGGCAGTTTCGACGACACATTGAATTTTGATTTCAGGAATGGGCGAGTTTTTGACTTGTTTTAACTTTTCAATGGCACGTTCGTAAGGATCGAGTTGCTTTTTGGAAAGAGCTTTTTCTTTGGTGGGTTTGACAACCACTTTGGTGATGTTGACAAGACTGTCCGGCTTGACCACGACCAATGACTCGTCGGTGGATTCCAAGGGTAGTTCCTTTTCCTCCGTTTTTGTAAACGTATCTTGGATCCTTTTGGCCTGGTCCGACGCCAAGAATGTGCCGAACATTTGGTTGACATAGTCTTGTCGATAGTAGACGCTACGACTACGTGAGCGCGAGTGATGGAAGTGCTGAACGTGTTCACGCTCGTGCTCATATTCATGTGCATTCGAATGTGAGTGTTGGACATGACGATGATGATGGTTATTATTATTATTATCATAATGATGGACCGAGGACAGAGATGGCGAAACACCAGAGGAAAAGGATACTGTCTGCGATCGCTCTCGTCCTTGAAAGTTGCCGTTTTCTTTTCCCAGCGATACCTCCGTTTGACGATGAACACGATATATGGACTCGCTTGGGATGTCGTGCGTGATGTCGCTATCGTTATCGCTGCCAACAGATGGCGACAACGCGTTCATCGTGATGGGCACATGTTGCGGCCTGATGAAAGATATATGGCGAAACCTTCCTTCGGCGTCTTGAGACACGTCCGTTAGAGAGAATCCCGCCTCGTTCAAATACATATCGGAATTGAGAGAAGGAAAAGGAGAGCTTCCAGGTGTTAAGCTGCTTTGAATCAAAGGAGACTCGACGCTGTTTTGTGGGAGTTTTAATTTTAAACTTTCAATCGATTCCACTTTGTTATTGTTATTGCTATTGCTGTTACTATTACTGTTACTATTACTGTTACTGTTACTGTTACTATTACTGTTACTATTACTGTTACTCTTATTCTCATTATTATTGTTATTATTATTATTATTATTATTATTATTATTATTATTATTATTACTGTTGCCATTGTCAGTAGTACTCACAGTCTTCGTGACTTTGGCAGTTTCACTGGTAGCAGTGGCGCCATTCGAAGTAGTCGCATTAGTGGTATTAGTAGTGGCATTGGCATCCGTGGTGCCCAAGGTATCTTTCGGAGTCAACTGCAGTTTTACCGACACTCCCAAGTCTTCCAAAGTAATGTTTTGCATTCTCGCCATTTGTCGAGAGAAGCGCTGTTCTTTCTTTTCATTTTTGAGTTTGTACAAATCAAACAACGTCGGAGACAAGCACATGAACAGAGCTCGATGGCTATTGTGGGTTTGTTTACAAAACATTATCCAAACTTATACATATGCATATATATATATGTATATGTATATGTATATGTATATGTATATAAAGCTAAGTTAAAAAAAAATCCATGTAACAACCTATCCCTATCCCATCATCTTTTACAATATCCTCAAACCAACAAAAAAAAAATTCTTAACAATTCAATTTGAGCGGCTTGAACAAAGGATTTGTTCATACTAATGTCAGGGAAGATATTCACCAACAATTCCATAAACTTACTGACAAACAATTTCAAATCTTTGATGGCCTCCTTTAGCGTTTCAATGTCGTTTTGTTTGCACTGTCCAAGTTCACTTTTGCTTTGTAAACTGATGCTCGCATTGATTTCGGTTCGCTGTCTTTGCATTTCCGGCGAAAACGAGTACTGCGCGTGGAACCAATTTGCAAACTTCGTTAACAACTCTTTCAATCGGTGCTTCGATCCTGATTCCAGCATTTGCTTCACGTAGTTCTTTATCAACTGTCGTGCTTTTCGTTTGTTTTGCTCTGTCATTGAACTGCAATATTCCGACAAATGTTGACGGAATAAATTGTCTTTCATCGTCTTCTTGTCTTCTACACCATGAAATAGCCGTTTAAATTTGTCTGATGTCAAACGCTCACGTTCGACTTGCAGCTGTTCTTTCCCAATTTTTATTTCATCGGTTTTGTTTTATTTTGTTTTAACTTTTTTTTTATTTGTTCCGATTTTTTTTTTTCTTTTTTTTTTACGGTACAACACTTAATGTTTATTTTCATCAAACTGTTATTCAACGAATGAGAACGCTGCTTTTTTTTCTCCAAGTTCTTCTTGAAGGTGAGCAATACATTTGCGTCTTGCATCGTGATTACACTATATATTAGATTTATATATAACCTAAAAAAAAAAAGTGCACTTTTTCACTTTGTGTTGCGAGTTTGATTGATTCTAGTGAAAAACAATGACAGGGGAAGAATTCTACTATTTTTTTTGTGCTTGAATTATCCAGACGAAAGCAGCGTGATATGTTTGTGTAAGCAACACTTTGGAAAGTTACAATTATCGCATTTTGTTCTGCAAAAACACTTGTCAAGCTGTAAACACAGAATCGAGGCTTTTTAATAAAACTTTTTTACGACGATGTCATAGTCAGTGTGTGAAGCACAGCACAAGCAAGTGTAGCTTCTTTGTGACAAAAAGAAAGCAGAAACTGAAAGTTTTTTTTGACATAAGAATTACTTTCTCACTCCTTGGGAATGTAATATACTTTTTAAAAAAACAAGATCGTGGAACCATGATGTACAAACAACCCGTCATCCGTGCTGTGGGCACGGGCAACAGCAGTGCTTCATCTCAACCCTTAAAAAGTGTTGAAGCAACGTCACCAGAGAATACCTCATCAAGCACAGCAACAGCAACAGCAACAACAACGACCCCCAGTTCTTCGAAAGTGGTGAGTGAATTGCATATGAAATTAGAATCCCGCCTCGGAGAAATGTCAGAAAAGAGTACATTGAGCACAAGCGTGAGCACAGACACGGACCAGCAATCCAGTCATAGTAATGGAAACCACGTGCAATGGACAAAGAACGCCAACAGCGTAGCAAATCGATCAAGTCCGAATATGCTTGCCCACGTGTTCAACACGCCAACGAAGCCCGAGCATAGTACAAACTCGAACTTGAACTTAAACTCAAAGTCAAACTCGGCTGATGAAGGCGTTGATACAAGTAGTATTTATTTCAAGAAGAAAAATATTGGTATTCGAAAGAGATTGAACACGTCCGAGGGACTCAATTCCAGCGCACGACCGCCACAGCAGCCACCACCACCGCCTCCACCATTACCACAGCAACAACAGCAACAGCAACAGCAACAGCAGCATCCACCTCTACCTCCACCTCCGCCCTCGATGCAGGCGCCACAGCCACCTTCTTCAATGGCCCCGGAACCTCCGAAAGATAAAAAGCAGCGCACTAGCAACAGCGTGCAGCCACCTTTGGCAAGCGAAGGCAACACTTTGCCACCTACTCCCAAATTCAGCAGACAAGCCAACTCTGAGGACGGCTTCACGCTGCAGCCGCTCACCGAGAAAGTGAAGACCAGCTCTCCTGCCGACATGAATCTCAATCCGTTGCACGGCTATTCCGCAAACAATGTCGTCAATCAAAAAGACCAACTCAAACAAATGTTTAACTTTAGATCAAGTCATCATACCTTTTTCTATTCCAATCATTTTTTTTTGTGAGTGTATCGTGTACTATGTACATTGTTATACAATGTGCAATGTATATATACATATACATATATATA
>ASPP01000595.1:0-24678 GCA_000512085.1 Reticulomyxa filosa
ATACTTGACTTGACTTTCAAAATCTCCTTCAAAACTTAATAGATGTCGAAGTATCTTGACATCCAACCACAATCTCTTTCAAAATACAACTTTTTAAGAAAGTTAATATTAATGATGAAGTGGGTAAATATTAATTTTTTTTTTTTTGCAATGATGCTATAATCAAATAATTCACCATTTGCGATTTTCAATGAGCCAACATCAGAAGATTTTGTTATCGTTGAACTTTACAATGATTGTCGAATTGCTTCGATTTTATTGTTGTAATTCCTTTAATTGGGAATTCCATCAATCCATTGTGATTGATTTGGATCTTGCATAATGTCGAGATTTTTTTTTATACAACGCGTCAATATATCTTATTGTGTTGGTTTAATACAAATAGAGACTTTATTAAGTGCAATTTGTATTTGCAATTTGCTTTGGTGTGGACATTGATCAGATTGCAAATCTGGAACACTAACTTCAATGCATGGATATATGCTTTTAACAATTTAGATATTTTTTTTAGATATGTTGCAGTGGGGGCCTGTCAAGTGTTGGACTACTCTCTTGCTTCATCCTCAAGTTTCACTCTACTTGTACAAACTCATGTCTTTCAATAGTATCTCGTTCTAAGAAATAGAATACAGTACTCAAAAAAGAAACAAAGACACAAAATCTTTCAATTTCATCTTCTTCACACCAAATATAATCAGTAGAATCTAATCTTTGAATAAAAAATCATATTTATCCACTTCATCATTAATATTAACTTTTCTTTAAAAGTTGTATTTTGAAGAAATTGTGCTTGTAAGTGTCAAGATACTTCATTATCTCTTAAATTTTGAAGAAAATTTTGAAAGTCTATTTAAGTATTACAAAGCAGTTTACCATAATCTGATCTACTGCAAGCCATGCTAGTACAAAATACCACATATGTTTGGATCAAGCATCAAATCTAATTTTAAGTCAGACATGTTAACTACATTTATGAACATGTCTGCATCTAGATAAAACTAAAATACACAAATACATTAACAAGACATGATCTTGCAGAAACCCAAACAATTATTAAATCACTCAACGCTGACAAATATATTGTCAACCTACCTGACGAAAAGGATTAAGAGAAATATCCAAACTCATCATATGATGAAAACGCCTCTTTGCAAGAAAGTGAATTAGATTCAAGAAATTATATTTATTTGGACATATGTAACAGCCATTCAGTGATAAACTAATCGTCAAACAAGTTTGCCCAATCTCTAATTGTTGATATTCAACAAATTCTCAAAAGCTTCGCGTTCTTTTCACATCAGGCGACTGTCTTGGAACATTTCAGAAAGTTTCCTTGAGAAACATAATCGAATAATTTGTTCAAACAGCACATCCAATTGAAAACTTAATCTGCCTTCAGCAGTCCCACAGTTTGTAATAAATATCAACAAATACGAATGGCTTGCAGAATGAACAGCCACTCCACGTGCGTCATTCCAGTCAATTATTTCATCATTGCAAATTTACTGATCTTCTGTATAATTTTGCCAAAACATTTGATAGTATATAAATCCTCTTTTATCGTCTCATCCGTAAATGCCAGCCTCACGTTGCCTACCATCTTAGCCACATCATCAATTGTTGGATATGTCAAGTTGAAATCAACAATGCGATCTTCCATTTCAATCAAAATGTTTCCTCACATTGCAGCTTCAGCGATTAAACTACACCCACATTATCTAAACGCATAGTCTATACAATTAATACATTGATACAACATCATCAGAAAGATTTAACAAATCATTAACTTCATTGTCAATCAACTAATCATTTTCATATTTGCGCCGTCTTCAACAGATTTTTGCATATCTACTTCGAGAACACCGAATTCTACTATATCCTTGAGTTTCGTTTGTGAATTGAAGTTGCCACAAGCACGATTTGCCACTGAGTAACCGAATATCTGACCACAATGGATCCATGGAGACCATGCCTTACATTGCAAATACGTCAAATGTCGTATATCCAGACACGACAAAATATTGTCTTGCATTTCCAATTTTTTAAAAGAGCCAATATTATGATGAAGTCGTTTGAACATAATACGTTAAATTCTTTGATGTCAAATTTACCGACATAATTATTGAAAATCAGACAAGCCCGTCTCCAGACGACACATGGTCATTTCGACACTAAAACAGAAAGCATAAACAAATAAGTCGTCAGTGTGATTCATAGTACATTCAATAGATCGTATAGACCACCGGCGGTTGGCACCAAATGGCCAAAAACTTTTTTCCGGGCAAGTACTAGCCAACAGAGAAAGAACTCAATTGACAAAGCCAAGCAAACTATCTATCGAGCATTGAGCGTTGCCCTCCAAAAGGGTAATGCCATCTCATTTGTCACACTGCAAGTAACCAAGTCCAGTCATATCATCAATAAGGTATCAGCAAGCTCAAATACCAAAAGCCCAAGAAAACGACAGTATATAATGACAAGGAAAGAAGCATAAAGCTAATATAAGATGTCATTGACATGATTATTTATATTATTGTAAAGTTTGATGTTCAACTTTTTTGTGACTGTTGAGTAAAATAAAATTTCGTTTGTCTTATTTAAGTTTATATTTAATCCTGGTACCACATTCACCGTTTTGCCACTATCAAAAAAACGAAATTAAACCCTTTTTCATGTGCATAATTAAGCAAAAATTGTTTTTGCTTCTTGTCTGTTATTTCTTTGTGTCTGTGAGCAGTTGTATAACGGCACCATTTCATAAGTATAATGCAAAGACCAACGTCGTCAGACGTGACGATTTCCTTTGAAAACAACAAAGCAAATAATGAAAACACTTTTCTTTGTCGCTTCAATCTTTGTTCCAACTTACGGATGTTGATGATCGTCAAAACTCTTCAAACCATTCATTTGAAAAGTCTCAAATTTCCCTCAACACTTTGCCGAAAATAATAATTCTTCAATTTGACACAGTCAAACTTTGACAAACTGATTTTACTTGCAACCAAAAACCACTCCCGACCTTTGATTTTCCAAATGTATCGTTGATCCCCATCGTCATCGGACAACAAACATATTAGTAACGCAATTCTGCAACCATATGTAGACAAAGTTGTAAAAGGCCCCAATGCATTAATAATAAGTAGTTGCAAAAAAAATCGTACACCCAAAAAAGTGGTGGTTTTTTAGTATTTGACTTGTATATCTTTATTAAAAAGAGCTAAAGTAAAAATAATTTTGTAGATACATAGAACAAATCAGATACTATCTTTCATCTACGTTGTACTATCTTATATCTTGCATTTATTTAAAAGATTACACATTCAATTTTTTCAGCTGGCTTTTACAGTATGTCTTTTTTTTTAACAAAAATTTTTTTATTAAACTGTAAAGAAAACATAATCCATTTAACAATATTTACACTTGTATTTAAAAGGAGCTTTTATGTTTAATTTACCACTTGGTGGCATCGACTTTGGCCTTTATCACAGCATGAATGCGCTTATGTATTGAAACAATAAGCATATAACATAAATCACCTTCAATCGAGTACCATTGATTGCTAAACTCGTCGGTTTCTTTTGATCAAGTATCAACGAAAAAGATTAAATAAAGAAAAGGAAAACAAATGTGTGGAAATGAGTACACCGAAACACCAGATTAAAACGAGAAAAGAAAAACACTGTTGAGTGAAAAGTGTTAGTAAAGTTTAACCCACAGGGAGCTCATCAGCCCCTTTAACGATTCTATCTATATAGTAGGAGCTTCTCCTAAAAAAAGAACTGTACTACTGATTTCCTAGAAAATTTATTTTACACGAAGAAACAAATATTAGTTTTTACGGCTTTTTTGTAGTTGTGTCACGACTTTTGTTGTCAAAACTGATCACATATTCAAAAAAAATTTTAGAAAACGAATTTACTAGTTTTTAAAATCTAAAAAAAAATTGAGTTCGTTTTTTGCAAATAGTTTCCTTTACTTTTAAAATTACATTTTTCGCTTTGATAAGTCAATCCAACGCTAATGCAGATCAAATTCACTAAAAAAAGATTCAAGGTAAGACTATTCATTCCGTGCTTTCTTCAGATTTTCTCAATTTTTTTTTATTTCTGGTTTTGGAGTTTTGAGCATTGAAAGAATTTTGGGCACCGAGCAATGGTGTAATTGCTTTCAACAAATTTGGGAATAAAGTAGGATGCAAGTGCTCTTGAGCAGCCAAAATCTGTTTACATCGTTGTCTTTCTTTTGGGGAATCAAAACAAGCGGGGCAATTTTCATCAATTACTGGCAAATGAAAAGCCTTGGAAAATTCTCTTGTGCAATGTTCTCTGACATAAATCATGGGACGAATAATTCGAACGTCTCCATCTTGGCAGTAATAATTGGCTTTCATAGTTTGAACTTGCCCATTGAAAAAAGCGCTCATGAGAAAAGATTCACATAAATCGTCTAAATGCTGGCCCATAGCCAATACATTATATCCATGTGTTCTACAGACCTCATATAATAGTCCACGTTTCATTCGACTGCAAAAACTACAAAAAGACTTTTTTTTTTCATCCATATGTTCTTTGGCTAATTCCATAATTGGTTCGTTGATATAATGATATTTAATATCTTTCAATAAATTGTCTGCACTTTTATTTTCATTGAAAAACGTTTTCAAATATGATGGATCGAATTGAGGATGTTGTGGATCGATCGTGCATGCAGCAACTTCAAACTCAATAGGGGCCTTTTTCTGTAAGTGTCGCAAAATATATAATAACGTCAACGAATCTTTGCCACCAGACAAGGCCACTAAAACGCGATCATTATTTTTGATCATATTGTAATCTTTAATGGCCTTGCCAATGTCATGACTTAATTTCTTAATGAGTTTTTGTCTGTTATTCGCACTGTCATTGGAAATAGAATCGTGTTTGTTATTCTTTTCGTTGTCATTGTATCCATTCCATGGTTTGTAATCAACACATTGACAATGTAAACACTCTTTCTTGTTTTTTTGGTGATAGTGATTGCAATTGTTGCACTGTTTTGTGTAATCGTCATGCTCATATTTTCCCCATAGGTTGACATTGTCGTTTTGTACTTTTGTCGTTTGCTGTGTTTGATTTATCAACGAGCCAAAGAAAAAATAGACAAATATTGCGGTGAATGCATTGGTTGTAGCCAACATTAAAAAGAAATTTGGATTGGTCTCGTTCCATCGGGTAACAATTGCAAGAGCAAACACAATCCAAAAAATGTGATGCGTCTGCAAATTTATTGTTTTAATCAAGGATAATCTTAACCATGAGAATGAAAGTGGAAAATTTACCAAAGTACGATTATTTGCATCACTTATATCTTTTTTCTTTTCCTCAATATTTTCACCTTGATCTTTATTTGTACTTGTGATTGTATTTGTGGTTGTATTTGTTTTGGTACTTATATTTCCGTCAATAGGAGTGTTCAATGCCTCACTCGGTAATATGAACCATCGGCGTGAATTTTGCAATAAGCTGCTGTCATCACTAATAAAAGGTGGGTATTTGAGATTGTCTACAATGCTTTTAGCTTCTTTGAGATAGTCATCCATTTCTTGTTCATCCCAAGTATCATCTCCCGGTGTGGGCCATTCCAATCTCCACTGCTCATCGTGTTCTACCAATTGTATATGACTCAATGACTTTTTATCCAAGATTGGCGTTTTGAAGCAGTTGCGATGACAAAAATGACCAGAATCTACATGATATTGATAGAGAGGTAATAACTGTAGGGCATGTTCAATCACAAAGATTATGCAATCAATGATATATTGCAATTCTCGACGTGTCAATAAATAATGTAAATTAATACGAGTAAAACCTGGTCGCAATATTTCTTGTTTCTTAAATAATTCTTCTTCTAATTCGAGACACGAAATAGGATCAGACATTCCCAGTAACCTTAGTGCGTACGGCCCAGCGCATGCACAACCACCACGAGACTGAATCCCAAATAAATCATTTAATAATAAACAAATGTAATTGTAATGATAAAAGTAAACACGCTTTTTATCGTTGCTCTCACCGGTAGTGTCAAAGTTATTACATGGAATTAGAAAAGATAAAATTGGTAATCGTTTAGTAGCATTTAGAGTATCATTAGAATCGTAGCCCAAAAAATATATTTTTTTTTTATCAATAAAAGGTTTCATTTGTGATAAAAATATATTTAAATAAGTTTGCTCAATCGTTTCAATGTTTGAGATACCTACCCATTCGTTTTTGACTTGTAATGCCAATGCACATCGAAGTGAAGCGATAACATTTGGGGTTCCACCTTTAGAAGTATGTGTTTGTGAGCCAAAGTGTGAAACAGAGTTAAAATAAAAACAAACAAAAAAAACCTTGTTCGCGTTCTTCAACATCTTGCAAATACACATGATGTTCTGGCGTAACAAAAAATACAGTCCCTCCACCGGGTGTTGAGGGAGGTAATTTTAACAAATCAAAGCGATTGAATATAGCTTGATTAATAACTAAAACTCCACAACTGCCGACTCCACCCAAAAACTTGTGTCCACTGAAATAAATACAATCCATTCCATCCATCATGTTAATACTGAGATATGGAGCACTACCCGAATAGTCAAAGGCACAAATGCCCTTGTACTTGTGAATGAGGTCGCAGATTTTGTCAATGTTCGGTTGAATAATACCGGTAATATTACTTGCTGCTGAAAATGAACCAATTATTAACACATCTTTTTGACTTGGATTTGACTGTGATGAAAATATATCCTTTAGCGTTTGATCTAATTGCTTTAAATCAATGCCCTTTTCCAATTCGGTGCTTTCTGGAATCATTCTAATTTTGCATCCGTAGATTTCCATTTCTTTCCAAGGCAGCAAATTGCTATGATGTTCATAACATCCCAGGACGATGTGCACGCTATATTTTTCACATAAATCTCGCAATTTAATCATATTTATAAATTTATTGATACATTCTGTTGCGCCGTTTCCTACAAATAATACACTATCGCTCTTTCGACAATGCAGTTGACTGTGGACGTAATTCCTTGCTTCTTTTCGCAACATTGTTGTCTGTATTCCTGCGAGTGAGCTGCTTGTATGAGTGTTTCCGTAACTTGGCATCACATAATTTTTTATGCAGTCTTCAATGCAGGACAAATTGCGCCCACTTGCTGTCCAGTCACAATATAAAATGCGTCGCTTTTGTTTTTTCTTAGTGTAGTTGTTATTGCCTTTGTCGCTGCTCTCCGCATCGTTCCACTTTCCATCAAACGGGGAGACGAACTGTGAATAGTATCCTAGCGTCTCTTTCCGCAAATAATCCAGCTTTGACTCCAAGGATGATATTCCTTCCGCGTGTTTTTGTTCATAGCTGTCTTTTTCGTCGTGATTCATTATTTCTTCACTTTTTTTTTGAGGAAGCCGGTATTTGTAAAAAAAACTTTGTTTACCCACAACGTTCGTTTAGATAGGCACTTTTTATCGTTCTGCAAATTCTTCGAGCGATTGTTATATTTACTACCTTTACTCTAATGTGTTTTTATAACCAAGTTTAAAAATTAACTGCCACTAGTGTTTCTCATAACCAAAACAGTAGATGTATAATAACTGACCTTAGAAAAAGTTTTAAAATTCAACAACGCAAAACAACCAAAAACAAAATTTCCCTTTCGGACGTGTCATTTTTCACTAGATAAGAGGAAAAATGTCAGTAAACAAAAACAAACCCCAAATTGATGAGTTACTGGGTCAAGTTTGGGCAAAACATACAAACATTATACCTGAACTTGATTTCTTGCATTCAGGTGGGTTTGTTGTGTGCTTTTTATCCATACGCAATAGTATACATTTGTTCAAATAAAAATAAAAACAATATAGTATTTTCATTCGTAAACCAGAAGAGCACTTATTTGAGCGATCCTGGAAATGCGAAGAAAGTGCAGCAACTGGTAAACAAGTACATTGACGAAGCAAAAGAACTAAGACTACAAAAAGAAAAACAAAAGCCAGAAGAACCCCCAAAACAAGAGACAGCAACTCCACAAACCAACACAACTCAAACTCCTTCCGTAAAGAAAGAAAAGGAAGTGAGTGAAAATAATCCAAAACCGGGAGCAACTACTCAAGAACCAGAGAAAGCCAAAGAAAATGGAGAAGAAAAACAGAAAGATGAACAAAAAGATGAAAAAAGAAAGGTTAGGCTTTGTTTTGATTTATATTTTTTATGAAATACATAACCGCAATCTCGAAACATAAAAAAAGCCAACGATCCGGTAAATAATGGTGGAGTAACTGACAACTACGTATGGACACAAACATTGCAAGATGTTGATGTACGTATTCCTATTCCATCAAACTTGAAAGGAAAAGATTTGACAGTCACCTTTGATAAACGCAAGTTGTTTGTTGGAATTAAAGGCAAACCACCTATTATCAATGTATGATATGTGTAAGGTTTGTTCTTTGGAGAGAGGGCGAAAAGAAAACCAAAATGATGTTTGTTTTGCAATTCAACAAAACAGGGTCAACTGCACGAGGCAGTGTCAGTTGATGAATGCGCATGGACACTGGACAGAGAACACGGAAAAACAGACAAGACTTTGACAGTGTCATTGCGAAAGGAAACAGGCATGTGTTGGTGGAAAAGGGTAATCATTGGGGACCCTGAAATTGACACAAGCAAAATCGAACCAGAAAATTCCTCATTGAATGACTTGGATCCGGAAACAAAACAAACGGTTGAAAAAATGATGGTATGTTCTACATTTTCATTTTTTTTTAAAGATGAGGATTAAAGATTTTTTAATGTGTTTCAACAGGTTGAACAACGACAAAAAATGATGGGAATACCAACCCAAAAAGAAATCGAGCAACAACAAATGATTGAAAAATTAAAACAAAAATTCCCAAACATGGACTTCAGCCAAACTAAATTTTCTTGAACATCTTTGTTGGATCGGTTGCGTTGCCTTAAGATTTGCTGCTCTATTTTTCTTAAATCTCGCATTTTGTTAGAGTGCGATTTAAACTTATTTGAAAACGATTAGACATAACAAATGTTTCGGTCATGTTTTCCTATTCAAGCATGAGCATCACCTATGCAAAGTCAATGTTACTTAGCAAAATTAATTCATTCTCTGAGCATTTTGCATATTCTCAGAGCTTTTTACTATATCCCCGCTACTAAAATATTTGCTCTGCCAAATTTAGTTACGATAAAAGCAATCATGAGGCACAATGCATACATACGAGCTGTAGGTTTGCGATCGTAGCTTTTTTTTACAAATTTTTGTTAAATTGCAAAAAAAAGTTGAGAATAACACAACTAAAGTGAAAGTTCCAAAAAAATAGTGAAAATTTGTGGTAACTCTTTCATTTTCCACCAGTTTTGGACATCAATTTGTTTTTGAGGTATTTCACTCACAATAGTAATAATAAAAACAGATAACAAAAACATCACTATTTCTCACACAAATACTATGTGAGGAAAAAGAGGGAAAAAGCAGAGTTAATTTATTCTTCCCCCTCCCAATAGTGTCTGCCAACAAGAAAAATATTATGGTTAGAAGACTAAATAACAAACAAGCAGTTCAGACAATAATACAGTGACAAGAAGATGAACCGATAAATGAATAAGACAAGGAAAAATCAAAGATAATGGTATCATCGCTCTTTTATTGTTTATGCCTTGCTGTTTGTTCCTTCTTAAATTTGGGAATTGCTTTTGTTCTATTTTAAATTGCGTTCCGGATTTGTTAACTCTTTTAGCTCAACCTCACATACCCTCTCGACATTCTGGAAAAAGCGAACTTCCGTTTTTTGAAACAGTAAAGATATGATATGTATAGAGGAATCGTCACGCCTGTGCAAGCCATTCGTTTGGTATATTGGTCAAACACATGCAAGTTGTGATTTATTATCACACGAGCTTGAGTTTTCCACAATTGATGCACCTAATTATACAAAGACAAACAAGTCAATGTCACAACAACAAAAAAAAAAATTTAAAGCTTAACTGGAGATTTTCCAAAGCAAATTAGATATTGGCACTTCCCTTTGACAAAATCTTCAATGGCTGTGTTTGATTCTTGTCCAAACACTCGATCATTTATTTGAGCAACAATTTCTTCTTGTTGCAATTCTTTTTGAATGGATTCAGCCTATTGAGAATATTTTTTGTGGATAGTATGAACTTTTAATTTGCTTGTTCTTTGGTCTCATTCCCTCGCAAAATTATAATGCAATAAAAGGAGTATATGTTTCGAGGTAGAAGAACTTGTTGAAAAATAGAACACCAAATAATCCCAGATTTAAGAGGATTGGTTTTGCATAAATTTACGAGTGCTTTGTCTCGTTCTTCGTCATGTGCCTCTTCCTCTTTCAAAGGCACATACCAATGGAAAAAGCGCTGTTCAGATCTTAGATCAATCAAAGTGGGCTTGGTCACAAGTAGGGAAGCAGTTTCACCAACAGTTTTGCACCAAGAATTGGAAAATAATGCGCATGGGATACCTTGAGGAATTTTAGAAAAGGCATTTTCAACATTCCTCCCATCATGATACCCTAATAATGAGTCACAATCTAACAAATATACTGCAGTTAGATTTTCTGTCAAATTTTTGCTGTTTGTATCCACAACGATGGCCATGGCCTTTGCCGTTCCTTTTTTTTTTTAATATGTATTGTCATTTTCTAAAAAAACTTGGAATTAGATTGCCGTTTCAATGTGCGGATACAATTTCAAAAAGAAAAGAAAGATCACACAAAGTGTACCAATCAAAATGTTTCGGCCATACGATGCCGCTTTGAAAATATTTGACTTTCGCTCGGAATAAAATCTGACGTTTAAGTCGGGAACATCTTTTCCCATCCTTCGAATGAATTGATTCATGTAAACACAGTGTGATTCATCACCACATATGATAATCACAAACGAGGGGTCTTTTCTTACGTACAATCGATACAAGGCGGCAATGGCCAACAAAGTGGACTTACCACTTCCCGCTGGCGATAACACGGTCGAATCTTCTCCAAGAGTTAATCCAGGCAATCCCTGTTCTTGCACTTTTTTCCATGTCTCAATGCCTTCCGCAACTAGTCCCGATTGTAGAAATATTGGCAGCTGCGCAGTTTGTGTGACTCTCTCAGGAGAATATGACATCGCAGCATGTTCCGATACTTGTCGCAAGGGTTTTCGACCCTCGCGGGTTTTCATTTCATCATATCCACGTCTTGAATCATAACCACCCCGTTGGTCTCGATTGTGGAATCGACCCCCACGTCTTGGATCTCGAGCTCTTTCCTGCCTTCGTCGGTCGTCGTATCTGTTACCTGTTGAATATCTTTCCGCACTCACAGTGTCGTCAGCTTGCCCTTCTCTTGTGATTTGGCCCTGATACGAAGTCCTTGTATCCATTGAGCTTCCAGAGTACTGGGCTCTTCCTTGTCGCTCATCAGGAGGAAAGAACATTCCATTTTTGTCTTTTTGTATCTTCGTGCCTATGTTGGGTGGCAGTTGCACATACGAGACTTCAGGAATATCTCGGGTAGTGCTGACATAACCACGCTGTGAAGCTTCAAATAAAGCCCTTTTTAAAAAATGTTCGACTCTCTCTTCGCGTGTGTTGATACACAAAAAGCGAAACCAATCAATCCAGTTTTCGCATTTTCTCATTTTATTCCATGCGTCCTGTATTCACACACCACGTCAGTATTAAGCAAGACAGTCTGATACAGATGTAATTTGTTCTATTTCATCATATTTTTACATTCGAATGGTATTACAACAAAAAAAACAAACGTATACCTCTAATTGAACTCGAGCAGTCGGGTTGTATCCACCATATTTGCGATTGTAGTCAGCAAAAGGTCGATTGAATTGCTCCAAAAATGTGAATTGCCACATAAGACATTGTCGGGCATTTTGAGTTGCCTGAAGGTGATTTGCAGTCTCTGTTTTATTGGTGCTTCTAAATCCTCTAATTGCTTATGCTTAGATATGTAGGATGACACATCTCGACAAAAATGCTCCTCGATGAATGATTTACTGATATCGGCCCAAGTTCGATTTGGCGTTAATAGTAAATACATTAAGACTTTGCCCAAATGAGGCCAGTTTTCTTGGCTACGCGATTCGCTATCCGTAACAAATTTATCAATGGCATCTTCTGCGTCTTGACTCATCTCCGGATATTTGGAGTTCAAAAATAACAGTAGATGATGCAGACATGACCAAACAGACAAGAAGTGATGAATTTGCTTGCTGTCGAGAGTTTTGACGTTCGTAAATTGTTGGTTTAGCAATTCGATATTTCTATTTGCAAAGCGAATAAATCATATGTACATATATGCAAATATAACTTATATATATATACATATATGTGTATGTGTTTGTAATAGGAAAAGCAAGCAAGAACACGATGCAACAAGAAATTGGTACTTTGCTGAGCAATTCACAGATGATATCCATTGCACCTTTTGACGAAAACGTTTTCTGAGGTGTCAACAGTGCCAAGTGTTGTTTGATTTCGACTAAAGATTTTTCACCATGTGTGAGATTAATAACAAGAGGTAGGAAGTGTGTAAATTTCTCTTTTGTCGAATCGATTCGAATTCCAAGCTTAGACCACGCTGGCAAGGAAATGTAGTCAGAAGACACTTTGAATTTTGACACATAATATTTCTTTGCATTGTCGTTTATATTCTTTTTTTTGGAAGCACGTTTCATTTCATTTTGGGATATCATTTCATATTGGAGCATCATTCCAATCATCGTTTTTGTAAAGCTCTCTTTGGAATAGAAGCATCTCAATTCGGATCTGCGAAGTAATGAGGCATTTTTTAGAATAAAATTCCACAGCCCACAAACTTGATCTGTGTGTATGGGCGTACATAGCATTCACACGTACGTGTAATGTATGTATTGTATATTGCAAGTGTGTGTATTAATTGTGAATGGGAAATGTGGCAAACAATGGCGGTTATGGATAAGACGTAACGACATTGAACCAATTCATGTTGTGACAAATATTCAAAAACACCAATGATACTGTCATGGAGACGAGTAAGCATGGGATCAATTGACGTGTGATTATCTTGAACGCCATATTTAAATAGCTGTATCCAATCAACCCGCTGTCGTGTGTCCCATAAGTACTGCCCTTTATTTTGATAAAAGGCCTCCTCGACGGTCAAGTGATTGTCCAACTGTAGAATTGGTTTCGTTAGCTCACAAAAGTTTAGTTTCACGCAAGCGGACTGTGATTAAGTACGAACGTGATTATATTTTTGTTTGCGCATTTGCAACGGCAGTATGTTCATAATAAAAAATAAAAAAATAAAAAAATGAAAAACAAACAAACAAACCGCCAAGCCGACAAAGGGATGTAAGGTTCCTTCTCGAAAGGACTCGGGCATAGGATGTTTAACACATAGCTTGCCATTGATAAAGAATCTCAATACTTGATCTTCGAAGTCGGCAGCGCACACCACAATATCTCCTTCGGTAAAACCAACAGATAACTCTTGGGTGAGGGCGACACGATAGGGTTGCTTATGTGTCAACACCGACTTTACTTCATTCGCAAAATAGCGATTGCCCAGCGCTATAAATTCACATTCTCCGGTCATTTCTTCAAAGCTCTCTTTTAAACACCATCCCAAACGCACTGCCGTTACGTTATTAATTCCCAAATTCACTCGAATTATTTGCGCTTCGAAGTACACCCGCGCAAAGCTACATTCTATGTTTTGTCGACACACACACATCCACATACATATATACGGCTAAAAAATAAAAATACACAATGTATGAACCAATGACTTAACCGACATCAGGCACCCGAACATCGTGCCAATCTTGATCGTGATCAATAATCATTGGCTCTCGTGCTTTCAACACAGTCATTTCATTTTTGGCTGATCCATAACACAGGCCTTTGGCAGGCACTGATCGATCATGGCTATGGCCACACCATATGCATGTATACTCGCTCAGTTGTTGTTTCACTTTCTCTATTTCAGCTTTCTTTTTCCCGTTGTCAGATGTCTCGTTGAGAATTCGATTTACCTCGGTTAGAATGTCTATCACTCTTGTCGTGGGTGACCACTCCATTGCTTTATTTTTTATCACATATTATTATTTGTCATTTTTTATTTTGTTTACAAGCTTGTTAATAAAATTACTTGCTCTTTTTTTTTATTATTATTTTTTATAAAAAAAATAAATATACGCAATTTTGTGTGTTAGTAAGTTGCGAGATTGGAAGATTTACACACGTTGTAGCAACTGTAATTTGACCATGAGTTTGTGATTTACATCTACAATCAACGGATGTTTGAAAGGAATATTCGCAATGGTGATTGGTGATACAATTTCAACATTGGGCGGTTTCTTTGGGAATTCTCTGGGAAATTCCAATATTCCATGGATGCACAATTTTGCATATTTGCCACTTTTTGGCCATATGTTAAAATGCCTTTTGTTGAAAAATAAGTCAATGCCAATAACAATACAAAATAAATGTATAAGTAAATACAGTTCACGTAATGAACATACCATTCTTCGGGCTTTTCTTTCAGAGGAAATACATTCATCTGAAAAGGTTTTTTTTGTGGTTTGTTTCAATATTGTTAGCACATACATAAAAATCAATGTCTCTAAGTTTTTTCGTTTTGCATCAACATAATTTCTCAACATTCAAATCCTTTTGCTGCAGTTGTGAATGAAATGATGTCAAGCTTTCTTCGATCCATTTTTTTGCACTTTCTTCTACAAATCGTCTTGTCTCATTATCGTCATAAGACATTGTCGTTTATTTCTTTTACAGGCTACACACTGATCTACACCAAAGCAAGTTGTTTTGGTTGAACTTAAATGTTCCAAATTCTAAATGAGAACTTGTCACCACACAAGGGCAAAATATAAATCCAATTGTACTAAATTATCCTTTTTGAGACTTCAGAACGATGTTATATATATATGATGTTTAAAAGGGGGAAAAATAAAGCAAACATTCCTTTGGACCCCCAACACCTTGTTCGAAAACAAAAAAGCGGAAAAAATTAACAAAGTAACCGTCAATTGTTTATCATCGGTCCATAAAGCATGAATTCAGCAAAAAAAAGGTTAGGTTCTATAGTTGAACAATGTTGAAAATGGATTGTTATTACAACTATTATTGTAATTAAACAAAGTTTGTTCATAAACAATAAATAAATATGTTGACGGCTCACAGTTCCCATAAAATAAGTTATTATTTCCTTGTAATTTTAAATGTGAGAAAGTACTAATCAGTGATTAGTCAAGGACAACAATTTCAAATTAAGTATTTGGGGAAAGAAAAAAAACAATAAAAAAAAGAATAAAATTTTGTGTGTGCACGCCGATATAACAAAAATGTAAAAAAAAAAAATAAAAAAAATAAACAAGATGAAAATCAATCCGAAAGACAATAGTTTGATAGAAATTGCAAACTATTTTTGCTTTGTTTTTTCCCTTCCTCTTTTCCGTTTCCTTTTTCTTCTCTTCCTCTTCCTGTTTTTCCTTCGTCAGCAAGTATTGGCCATGTAATGACTCAAGTATTGAAAACAACAACAGGTTCATTTTCTCCCACCGAAATGGACACATGTTGAGGATTATTGACAGGGTCTGGTATTTCCACTGTCAAGAACCGATCAGTATTATTTCTTGTGGTCGCAGTGGCAGGACACTTGAGCAAGAGTTGAAAAGCGATAAGTTGTTGAATAATCTTTTGTTCGATGCAGAGATAGTCATTGACACTAACTCCCAAAATAGAACACAGTTTGCTAAGTTTGGAATCTGTGTTTGTTTGGAGTTGTTTATTGGTGATGCGAACACTTTTGTCATATTTTTTAGAAGGGACAGAATGTCGAGTTCCAATATGACCTTTTATACGTTTATCTTCTATCAAATGATTTTTATTATTGTCATTGCTGTTGTTACTGTCATGATGCTGTTCATCCGTATTTTCCTTGTTTGGTTTTGTGGGTTGGAAGGACTTGACATAGTCCAATCGTTTCTGCTCTTTGTCCTCGTTGTTCAAAATGGACCCGCATTTCAAGAGCAGGTTGATGGAGAAGGCGGCACCAGAGTTTCTTTTTTCGATCATTCGTTTGGACTTGGTGACATGGTGTGAAGAAGACTTGATTTTGTGTAGTTTTTGGCATGCAAGGATGGATTGTGTAATGGAGAAATACTTGTGCAGCTCCTCCAAGGAAAAGCTGTCGTTATCCTTTCCATTTGCAAATCTTGCAGCAACACTATCAATTCTGGCCACCACGTCTTCATTCACAAAAGATAATAGCGACTTTTGCAATGTGCGATGGGTCATATTTTCGGGACAAAGCAAATGTTGAGTGTACGCAACGCGATGCAATATTTTTTCTTTGTCGCTTTTGCACGTTGCGACTTCGATATTTTTATCCCAGCACAGACATAGCCGTTCTAAGCTGATTATGTCGGTCATGCGAGTGACACCTTTGGTAATACATTATTGATAAATCATTGATAAATCATTGATGAATCATATAATCAATTATATTTACAAGTGTTATTGTTATGTTTAAAAAATAAATAAATAAATAGAAAGAGACGCATACCATTGAGTAAGTAATGATAAATGCGATCAATTTGTCCTCGTAACTTTTGTTCTTCCGCCAATCCATGCAATAAAATCTTCCAATTTTTTTTTTGTTTTCCAACATAGTCTTTTCCTCTTGCTCTTTGGTTTTGAGATTGTTGCCCTTTGCATCGTGATGATACAGCTGCGTTCTTTTTTTTGTTCGTTGTCGTGTTCATCCACACTGACAGTGGTGATGGAGCTAGAGCTAGAGCTAGAGCTAGGAGCCAGCAGATCATTCACGCTTGCGTGTGCAATGCAAGAGGGCCGACACTATCATTGTTGATGTGCGTAACATAGCGAAGGAACTCACAAATGTTTTGATGCAACGGGAGGTATTGGTAGTACTTTGGAACATTTTTCAAATTTTTATTCCATTTCATTTGTGTCGGCTTCTTATGCAATACTGTCGTCCTGTTGGTTTCATTCCATTCCTTTTTTCGCATTGACTTGGTGCAAGGCCAGTCGCCTCTTGCGCTATGGTCATATTCACATCCGTTGTCATTGTCTTCCTTGCTCGCGTCGTGCGCTGTAGTGCCACGGCCTTCGTGACCGACATCACTGTCATTGTTATCATCATCATCATCATCATTATCATCATTATCATTATCATTATCATTATTATTATTATTATTATTATTATTATTATCATCATCATCATCATTACCATTGGCATTATCATTATCATTATCATTGCCATTAGAATTAATATTGTCATTGACATCGCCGTCCGTCGTCGAGTGACTATACGCATGATCACTGTCGTCCAAAGGATCATTCGAACTGTGAAAGTTGAAAATGTCGCAGCCGTAGTCCAACAAAAAGTTGCCGCGGATCTGTCTTTCGTTCAAAACGTGGGTGTTGTACCACTGCAACGCTTGACGCTTCATGATCCGCTCTTGTGGCGTGTCATATTCATTCCAGTTCAAATCGCACACCACCGACTCGCCCTCCTCCTCGCGCCACTCGTTGATGAACTCTTCTCTCCACTCACTATACAAGTCCGTCAGTCCGTTGTGCTCGATCGCCGACGAATGTCTGGACTTGTGTGTTGCATCATGAGAGCGAGTACGATTGTGAGTTTTGGTTTTGGTTTTAGTTTTTGTCTTTGTTTTTATTTGAGATTGAGATTGAGATTGAGATTGGGATTGGGATTGAGATGGAAGTGAAGGCTGAAGATGGGAATTAAAGCAAGACTGAGACTGAGATTGAACATGGGAATGAGAGTGAGAATGTGATCGAGATCGAGAATGAGAATGAGAATGAGATGAAACGGGGTCGTTGCTGAACCATCGTTATGTTTGTGCTCATTGGGAGTGTGGTTTCTTGAAACACCGCGAGTGGCGTCACCCAAATGCTTGGTTAAGAAATGACGACGAATATCTTCACAAGTTTTGTCAACAAAGTTACAAGGCAGATACGAATCCATTACCTCCATTGTCATTGATTGTGAGTTTTGCTTTTTTTATTACTTGTCATTTTCTTTGTGTGTTTATCAATATTATTGTTATTGTTATTGTTATTGCTATTGTCATTGTCATTGTCATTGCCATTATTATTATTATTATTATTACTATTATTATTATTGCTATGGCTATGATAATAGAAATGATCTTTCTTATATTTTTTATTGAAATGATATTTTCTATCATTGAATTGTTTCAATTGCTCTTGTTTCAACAAGTCCCAATTCCCAATTCCATAACGCTTTGACATCCCGTGAATCAGATTCCATTCTTCGCGTAACGACCAGCGTTGTGGTTCATTTTTGCTCTTTTTTTTCTTTTGCGTGCTGCTCGAGGATATCTCCTCGCTCTTTTCTTCCTTTGTGGTCGACGAAGGACAACACAGCGGCAATATGGGAGGAATGATTTGGTAACAATGAAACTTCTTATGATATTTGGTCTCTCTTCCATGAACATAACAATCTCCACATATCATCGATCGATGCTTCCAAGTCCATTCTTTTTCCCCGCTTTCTTTTTCTTTTCGTTGGCTACATTCCACACATTGGATAAATGCGTCGGTGGGATCCATCTCCACTTCACATAAGTCACACTTCGGCGTATACCACTTGGCTTCGTTTATACTCTTACTTTCGTTTGAGTCCTTATCCAACTGCATTTCCTTTTTCAGCTCTTCTGCATGTGTGTCTGTCAGTGTATTTTTTTTTTTTCATATCACATATATCACAATTCACATTTTACATTATACCTCTTTTTGTTCATTATATGTTTTTTTTAAAAAAAAAAAAAAGTGATTTGTCTCAGATCCAACAATAAATCCTTGCTTTACAATACTCAATGAGTAATCTCGTCTCTTTTTTTCCCTCATTCCATTTTCTCCCCTACCCGAAATACCTCCTATTTCCGTTTTCTCGTTGCTTGTCATTAGACAAACTCTTTTGGTCGAAGGTCTCGCTGGGGAATCCTCCAAGTCGGCAGGACGTTTCCGCTTACGTCTTTTTGGAATATGACCATCTGCTACAGAAGAACCACTACCCTCAGTTATGTTCATCTTCTAAGATTAAGATATTTTCAAATGTGTCTTCAGAAAAATGAACACTAAACTCCAAACTTGTTTTGTTTGTGTTTTTATGTCTTCCTCCCTCAGACATTTTATCCATTTGTTTCATTCTATTCAATTTTGGTAGAGCATAATAAACAAAATGTTAGCGGCTTGTTTCGTAACTTCGAGTAAATAATTAAAAAAAGTATCGTGTTATTTTACTTCAAGTAGACTTGTTAAAGTAATCTAAAGCCAAAGAAAAAAAAATGTACGACCAGAATATCCTCCATCTTTGCTGAAAAAACGACAATTTCTATTAAGTTAACCAAGATAGATCCAGGAATGTCAAAGGGGTCCTTTGTTACCCAAATTTGTGGAGAAGGAGAAATATATCACTTCTTCTTCGAATCAACCAATAATACATAAACTATAAATGTCAAGAGACACAAATTCGGTTTCGTTGGAAGAAACCAACAGAATACGTTCCCAATTGGGAATGCCACTTTTGAGAGTTTCGCGTACTTATTTATTTTACAACAACCTCTGTTTGCCTCGACCTTCCTTCCCTTCCCTTTTTTTTTTTGACAGGATTGTGTTGTGTTTTTTCTTTTTTTTGGAATTTTTTTTACCTATTCGTTAGAAAAACGATTGTGTGCGAAATTTCGGGCATGGTGACATGTTGGACTAACTTGATGAAGAGAAAGGACAAAATAAAAACAAAAACAAAAAACAGGCAAGCGGCGGAGACAAACAAGGAAGAGACAGTGATGAGGATGAAAGAGAGAGTCAACATGAGAATGATGACCGCAGTGGTAGTGATAAAGACAACGACACAGAATCTTCCAAATCAGGGCTTTTGCTCCAAAAATTACACGAAATGAAAGAACAAAGAAATCGGGTTTTTTTGTGTGTGTGCATATGTGCTTCAATCTTATGTTTTGCAAGGAAAGGATTTCGAAAGACTTTATTAGAGGAGCAAAACGACAACAAAAAAAAAAAGATATCAATTAAATTAATGTTATGTTTGTTATGACAATAGAAAGTCAAAACTGGAGGAATATCTTTAGCAGAAGAGCTCCTGGAAGATACTATTTATTCAGGCTCTTCTGTTTTGGACTGGTATATTTGCATATACATATACATGCTTTTTTTTTTTTTTATTTAAAAAACATTTATACAATAATTTTAAAAAAATTGGAACGAAGGGTTCAAAAATCCCGCAGCTTGGAAGAAAAGAAAAAAGAAAATGAAGAACTGGCCAAAGCACGGAAGCAATTCGAGGAGGAAGAGGATGAACTGCTACACAATAGACAGAAAAAGGAAGACAATGATAACGAAAGCGGCTTGGGCGGGAAAAAAGTGAGACATGATTTGAGTCAATTCAAGTCAGGCGAAACGAAAATATTGATATTAAAAGACCGTGGCATACTGGACAAGCGCTTGAATGTGATCAACGACGAAGACGAGTTGGTCAATGTGGAATTGTTGGAGAACGACAAATTAGCCTTGAAAAAAGCCAGATCGCGCAAGCTGCCTGGATACAACCCTTTTGATGAAGATATGAGTAAGAACGAGGTCGGAGAGAGACTGTTGCTGCCCCAATACGAAGAGGAAAAACGGGAACGTGATGGGTTTGCATTGGACAAAACAGGAAATGCAAATGTTCCACAATTTGAGCGAATCAACGCAACAGAAGGAGCGGCGCCAACAGGTCGCGCCTACGATCTGATGGAAGGACTGCCCACCGTTGAACGAGACTATTACACGACAGAGGAATTGGAAGGCAAGTTTCGAAAACGAAAGCGAAAAAGCAAAAAAAATGGAAGCATAAACATTGATGTGCAAGACAAGGGACTCAATCCACAAAACCACGCAACCACTGACACAAAAGATGGAAACCATTTGAAAAGCGACTCATTGCAAATGTCAGCTAATGTCTCGACAGATGATAGCAATAGTCATGCGAATGACAATGGCAATAACGCGATTCATAACAAAAAGCGAAGAAAGCTTAACAATGGACAAACAAGGTACGACTTTTTGGGTGGCGAAAATATCGATGAAGAGTCTAGAGGACAAAGAGACGAAACTGCACAGCTGTCAAGAAAAGAGCAACAAAGGGAGGAAGAAAGGTTTGAGCGAATGCAGAAATATCGTCTTGCAATTCAAAAAAATAATTTAATGATGGTAAGTATATACATACATGATATTTTTTTTCTCTTGATTCAAGTGAAGTTTTATTCGTGTCTTGTCTTTATCTCTTTACTATTAAAAAAAAAAAAAAAGCAAGCAAAAGCAGAAGAAGAGCGAGCAGCTCTTCATACACAAGACGACGAAGAAGGATTGGATTCAGAAACGTCACGCGCGCTTGAACGAGCTGCTTTGTTGGAAAAAAAGAGACAGACCACGGAAGACACTACGCGCAAATTAGTAACAGTAATCAATGAAATGAAAGACGAAGAGACCAAAATAAAAAAAGAGGAAAAGAAAGATATACTGAGTGAACCAATGATACTCGACGAAAAACCCGAATCCACCAATGGCTTAATGTTCACACAGGCCACCGAGTTTTCGCAGGGATTGAAAGATGCCGTGGGTGAAATGGAGGAGGACGTTGAACAGATGAGACGTAGAAAGTTTGGAGTGTTGCATATGAATGGAGCCAATGGAGTTGCTCCCAATGGCCATCCAAACAGCAAAGGCAATCCATATGACAACGAAGATATGCCCGCTATCATTGATCCCAAAACAGGTCTTCCAGTGTCTCGTTCAAGACATCATTTGGATCATTTATTGGAGTTGCGAGAATCAACGACCAACGTCGGCGGGGTGTGGATCGCTCCCGAGGAAAATGGCGGAAAAGACAACAACAAAAATGGAGTTTCGCAACAAATTGCTTCGGGCATTGTTAAAGAAGGAGTGAGCAGCAATGATTTTGTATTGCTGGAAAATGAACCGCTTGTTGCACGCTCCATCGCTGATACATTGAAACACGTCCGAAGACGAGGATTTATGGACGATGAAGAATTTGATGAGCTGGCAGGAGGGAAAATCCAACAATTTCGTCCAATCGACATCGAGAAGAAAGGCAATAAAGACCATTTGGAATGGGACGTACCAAAAGTGCTGAAATGGCTACGTGAAGTGGGATTAGCGCGCTATCAAAACACGTTTCAAAAAAAACAAGTCGACGGACGTGTTTTGGATTCGGTGACATTGGAATTTGGGGTTCGTGTTTTGCAAATGGATGACGAAGATTGTCACAAGCTATTACAGGCATTGGGAGAGTTAAAAGTTAGCAACGTTGTTCTTCTGACTCTTGTGCAAAACATTTGGCCTTTGAACACAAACTCAAAACTATGATTTCACAGGGAGATCCTGCTCCTGACGTCCACTTGTCTTACTTGGATGATACTGGCAGACCAATGACCGCCAAAGAGGCCTTTCGCAAATTATCCCATCGTTTCCACGGCAAAAAACCCGGCAAACGAAAACAAGAAAAGAGAATCAAAAAAAGAGAGGAAGAATTTTTTAGAAAAAATCGTAACGGTGTGGATACTCCTCTAGGAACTTTAGAGAAACTAAAACAAGCCACCGAGTACAGCGGCAAACCATTTATCGTGCTGAATGGCAAAGAAACAACAAAAATGGCACAAACAATTGACTATTCCGATGAGAAATATGACGCTAAACGCCGACTTTGATGTCGGGCTGATGTCAAACCATTATTTCCTAGGGTGTGTTTGCTTTGTTTGCATTTTGGAGTCACTACCATCATTTTGGGGCAATCAACAATAAGCAAATGAAATCACAGTGTCATGATTACGTCCATTTTCTTTATTTGGCGAGATTCGATTTCTTTTTTTTTAAGAGATGAAAAATAAAAAGTAAAATTCTTTCTTTCATTACTTTCTAGGCAATTTTCAAAAATAAGTCACAACAATGTAAGAAAGACAAATTTTCTTCATATAAGATATTTTCGAAAAATCAAAGAATACTCAAATACCCGTCTTTGCCTTGTGCGACAATTAAGAAAAATATAATAAATTGTGGGCAGTGTGCAATTGGTATCTACAATTCATTGGACAGAGATCGATCATCAATAAACTCTTGACCTGAACTTTTTAAAAAACCTAAAATTCTTCCTTGTCTTGTCAAAGCCTTGCGGTTTATTCTTTTGTATTTGCAATTTCATTCCTCAGGACAAATTGTGATATATCTGACACAGGATCAGTAATAGATTTACTGTCAAGATGACAAAAAGCAAACTAGTCAACGTTGGCAGTGGTTAGTGAGACATCGCAATTTTGTTGACCAGAAACGAGTGTTGTAGATGTTATGAACATATTGACAAAAAAGTAAATATGGCATTACGTAATGATTTAAAAATAGTGAGAGAAAATTACTTTTTAAAAAGTGTAAAACGAAAGTGAGTATTAAAGTAGGTTGATTTAGCAATTTAAGTAAATTGAGAAAAATGATTTTTTGGTCGGTTATTAAGGAGTACTTCAATACATACTTAAAAAAAATGACAAAAGACTTTTCTTCTGCTCAAAGTGTGTCGGTTTACTTCAAAAACTCTGCTAGTTTTCTCGACAAAATGAACAGTCAACACGTTTCCAGCTTGCCTTTTATTGGCATGGTTGAATTTTTCCTCCAATCGAAATGTATTTGGCTTTTGTGGCTTGTTATTAATTTGGTGGGAGTGGTAAACGGTGTAGATTTCCAGTTTCAAGTGTGCAACCACGGGGCATATGTCGCAGATTGCACAATGTGGTATGGTTCAACAAGTGTAGACTGGGATTCATTTCCTGTTTCCACGTGTAAAAATTATGGAGTTCCTGCCTATTCTTCAAGCCCTCGTTTGCAATGTTGGGCAGTTCTTGGTTTGTAACACTTTTTTTATATTGCCACTTAAAAAAATAAAAATAAAAGCAGAGACAACAAACGAAAACAGGATCAACAATTTTCGACTTGTCGTGGTCGACAATGAACGATCACCATTGCTTTGGAGTGAGTGGAACAACATTAATTCATAGTTATTCAACAGAAACATGGTAAGTTTTTCAGATAATGATGCGCAAAGTCCAAATTTTTTTTTTTTCAAACATACGCACCCATTACAAAATTACAACAATAAGTATAACACATTTTCTAAAACTTTTACATGTACGTGTGCAAAAAAAATGCGTTGTGGTAGCCACGACATTATGGCAAAAAAAAAGGTTTCTTGTGGTTGCACCATTTTCATTCTGGGAGCACTATTTTTTTTTTTTGTATGAACCCATGACACGTCTCAAATAGTCCCTACACAAAGATTCCCACACGTGGTCCCACGAAACTACCGACAACGAACCCAACGATGCGTCCGACAGCTAGGCCAACAACGAGGCCCCCAACAACGAATCCAACAAAACGTCCGACCAAAAATCCGACAAAACAGCCAACTAAGCAGCCGTCTAAACAGCCACTAAACAGCCATCTAAACAGCCATCTAAACAGCCATCTAAACAGCCAACAAACAGCCGTCT
>ASPP01000604.1:0-11423 GCA_000512085.1 Reticulomyxa filosa
CCTGCTTGTGTTTGATGCAATAATTTCTTTTCATTTAGCCACCATATTAATCTCCTTGTGATGGTCCTTTCCATCAATTTACCACACTTAATAACAACGCAATTGGTCGGTGATTCTTACACTGACTGTGATCTCTGTCAGGCTTGGGAATAGGCACAATGTTTGCCTTTTTCCATTCAATTGGCATGTAGCCCATTCGAAAACTCTATCCAAATAGGAATACCAATGAATTAATCATTGCATTACCAACATTCTTAAGCATCTGATTATGGATGTTATCTGGTCCTTGAGCTTGTATGGAGACAAATGTCTCATGCATCAACAACTTCCTCATTTATAATATCATTTTAATGAATATCAAATGACCACATATGACTTTCATCCAATTCCAATGGTTTAGATATTGCCACTTTAAATCTAATATCTTCTTCTACTGTCTCATAATGCTTTTCATCCAAATCTTTTGGAGGCTGCGGTGCCACTGAGTTGGTCTCCTTGTTCACCGATGCTGGAATAATACAGACTTTATTGGTGATCAATGCCTTAAATTGCGTGAATAAGTTCCTTGTATTTCCTTCATGCAATGAATCAATGCTTTTTACCATGTGCTGATGCTTCGCAATTGCTTGGCAATTTTCTTATACAGCATCAAATTCCTTGGTGTCCTTTGTTTACGAAATCTGTTCTTTGATTTCTGAACTCTCTTTCGTAATCGACATAAACTGTCACTCCACCAAGGTTTATTGCCTTTCCAAATAGTTCGAATACCAATAGTTGCCTCTCCAGCTTCAACAACACATTTGGTCCAAGATTCAACTGCTTTGTCCAATGTTTCTTTGCTTCCCAATAGATTCTGTCTTCATTCTAATTCAAAATACAACTTTTTTGCGAAAGTTGATATTAATAATGAAGTGAGTTCAAAATTCATTTTTTTTATCATCGTTTGAAAATATAATATTAAAAAAAAATTAATGTGAATGATGTTCGCAGAAGCAACCAGAATATGATAACTTCTGCACAACATAAGTGATTTAAATATATCTATTATTAATTAAAAAAATAGTAAAATTTTTTTTTTACAGTACAATGCAAAAAAAGTTTAAACAAAAAAGACATCTTATTAATGATCGGTTTTCCTTGAGAAATAACGTTGAATAAAAATATTTTTTAAAACATAATAAATTGCGCAGTTTTAAATATGGTTTTGGTTTTTATAAATCTTTAATAATTGTTTCAAAAATTTTAATCATTTTTAGACAAAATTTTTCACAAAACATGTTTAGTTTTTGAAAATATGAGTGATAAAGAGAGTGATTTATATCAACTTAAATAATCGAGTCCACGAAGTAAAAGAAAGCCCAAAAACAGACTAAAACAAAAAAACAAGAGCAAATTACAACAAATTAAATCAACACAGGCAATCGGCTCTACTTCCGCGTAATAAAAAAAGCACCAAAATATACAGATGGAGATCCGCATGCAAATAATGCTGTGAAAAATCAGTCATAAATGTTCTGTTGTACGGAAATCTTGGGTTTGTTTGATCAGGTATGCGGGTATACAAAACTCTCTGGGTATATAGCATTGTCCTTGTTGATGACGTTGCAAATAAAAAGTATCGACGATGCACAACAAGCACATATCAAATCCATTCTTCAATCGAAAAAACAAGGGTACCTGTCCATTTTTAAGGTTTTTGAAAAGTGTGTGAACGTCTCGAAACAGTTGTTGTGCAATATTTCCGCCGTTGCTTGTAGTGCCTCTACCCACGTATACCATCACATTGATATCACCAAAAGACATGATACGCTGGGCCCAAGAAAGCTTGAAAATCTTCACCACTTGAAAGGAAGCATCCGCACTGAATCCATCAAAATCACCATATATTGAGAAGAGTCAAAACGACTGAGCAAATCAACAGAGAAAAAGAGAAAAAACTGTTTGAGCGGCAACGAATCCCGTAACAATCGACAAACATTCGCACAAATGGTATATTCTCTTCCATCCGCCTCCAGCTGTTGCACATGCAATTTAAATCGGTTTTTGTTCCAAATCGGAGTTGGCGAAATAGTGGTAAATAATGCTAGCTCATTCACTAAATCATTTGGCAATATGAATCTTTGGCCTTCTGTTTTTGCAATATCACATTTGTTCGTCCATTTTTGCACACTTCATTTACATACGTATACATATATACGTATATTTATAACGGTGATCAAAACTAGCATCTTTTGTGGACACGTTGTCATGAATGCATTTATTGCTTGGTGTTGTTGGTAATGACGATGCTAGCAAATGGCTTTTGTTGGCGCGTTTACTGAGTTCGGTCTGTTCAATTTTATTTACTTCGCTTGTTATCTTCCACTCGTCCAAGTCCCGCATTTTGTGCCTTATCCCTTGTTGTGCGCCTGAAATAACCCTACATTTAGGGACATTGCTTTGCATTGGAATCGGTGTACTTCCATCGTCGTCATTGCCATCATCACCATTATTATCATCAGCATCGTCTTCTTCCTTTTCTTGTTTGCGGACGGCGATGCGATCTGCATTTGAAATAACTCGCAAGTCGATATTGTGTTGCTTGTACAAAGGGAACGTAGACATCGACGACGGAATGGACACTTTGGTTTGCATACAAAGACATGGGCGTGTATCGCTTGGATGGCTTAATGAACTCATGTTTGGACGCAAACAACATTTGTGATCGACATTCATTTGGCACAATGACGGCAACGACTGAGATACGACTTCCATATTTTTGCGTGTCTCTTTCGTTCTTAGCCGTTTATTTCGACCCTTTGAACGTATACACAAAAAATATTTTTATACACTCAGAGACGAACCAAGATTGCGTATACGTTGCAAAAGATTGACAGAAATGAAGAAAGAGAGAAAAAAAACTGTATGTCGGAATACCTTGACAGATTTTGTGGAAAGTGGAATGTAAGCATTGTTGGAAGGGCATTCTGCATGAAGCGTTTGCGGGGTGTTTTGTTTGTTATGAAGGGCGTCGCACTCACGCTTTGGAGAAAAGCAAGCGACGGGCTCCTTATTGTCATCGCTGCTTGTGCTGTAGTGAAGTGTAGGAATAGGCAGTAGCATTAACTCTTTCAAACCAGACAAACTCGCATTACTTTTTGTCGACTGATCGACCACATGATCGTGGATTGACACGGCTGTACATATCTGTTTCGTGGACGGCAAACTCACCTCCATAAAACTGCTCACTGACCAACTGCTCTGCGCTTGTATATTGCTTTGAGTCCCATTTTTTGCATAATAACAAACACATATATCGTTCCATTAACAAAAAAAAAACAAACAAACAAAAAATCGGATTTTCTTTTTTAAACTGTTCTTTTGGAGTAATACTCTTTTTTTTATCTCTTTCTTTCGATCCTCTGTCGCTCACTATTTGCAGTCGATTTTGAAGGAGTTTTTGTTTTGCTTTGGCTTTTTTTGCTGTGTTGACAGCATTCGATCTAAAATGCACATTGCTGTCGGCTGCTATCTGTTGCTGTTGTTGTTCACTTGTGGTGAGTATGTTTTTCTCGGCTTTGTTCGGTTGAGTCGTGTGCACGTTTTGCAAAGAACATGCACCCCATGATGAGTTTGTACTGTCATTTAGATCCACTCGGAACTTTTCTAGTCGCTGTAACAGCTTTGAAAATGTATTGCAGGATTCGTTGGAGGCTTCCACTGTCCTGCTTTCATTCAATGAATTCACTTCTTCATGCTCTGTAGAAGAAGGCAAGCGCGGCAATGCAGATTGTGTATTCGTTGACACAAAAGAGTTGTCGTCATAAATCCGATATTTTTTCTGCATAGTTGACAGTTTTATGGATGGAGATTTTCCTTTGTCTGGATCTGATTGATTTAAGAGTTTTAATGAATCATTCAACCTGATCGTCAACCTTAGATAATAGAATTAAAAACAAAACACCCCCGTTTTAAAAAAGCAATTTTCCCACCTGAAACGTATTTCGAGATACTCAGCGTGCTTTGAAGAACAAGTCTTTAAATGAAAAGTAAAACTACGATCTAAACATAATTTATCAGCATCATGACAGTTTTTTTATCTGTCTTTTAAAAAAAGATACAATAAGTGCTTTGCTGTGTATGTGAGTTGATGGCGGAATTTTGTCAAAAAAAAGGGTAAAATATAGACCGTATTTTTGATCGTAATAGAAATAATGGCAGAAGGATATTGGGATATTTTCATTTGGTTTGTAGTACTTGGGGTTGCAACGGTGGGATTTGTTTATTTTATTCAGAATTGTTTGGATCCTAAATCCAACAGAGTTTGGTTGCGTTTTTTTTGTCCCTTTTGCTGTTTTGTGGCAACACACAAAGAAAGTGTGGAACGGTTCTTTTTTTTTTGTTTTAAGCCTCCTGAATCGAACAAATGTTCTCGGCCATGTTCTTCTTCAGAGGAGTCACCTGAACCGCAAACACGCTCAGAACTCCGCAGAACACCAGTGGGAATTTTGTCAACAGAGGAACTATCCGTGTACAATGGAGAAAATGGTCGACGTATTTTGATATCTATATGTGGTCGAATATTTGATATGACCATAGGTATACGTTTTTTTTTGCCAGGGGGCGAATGAAAAAAAGGGGAGGTTGAAAAGATGATCAAAAAAAGGAAAGAAAAAAATTACAAAAAATGCCGGGCTCTCTTTTGCAAATTGTTTGTGGTCTTGTTTTTACGAAATAATGTGTTGCAACCAAGGACATAATTTTTATGGGCCAGGGGCAGCATATCACGTGTTTGCTGGCAACGATGCCACATTCTTACTTGGAGCAATGAACACTGACCCTCAGCATCGCAATAAGCGCAACTTTGGACGATGGGACCCATCGTGGGTGAGTGAATACACTCAACTTCATCCAGATGCCAAGATTCCGTACTGCGAAGAGAAGGAGTTCTCAGCAGTTACAATTTTTTTAAAAATTAAAGCCAAGCTGTTGTAATACTTTTTAAATAAAATAAAAAAAGGAAACATTGGAAGGCTGGCTGCGTTCATTCATTGTAAAATACCCAGTTGTTGGCAAATTACGTGGGTTTATGGATGTGTGCGAAGAGTCATGGAATCGTGTTGTCAATGCCAATTTGGCTCCTGGACATGCTACACAGTCCAACGAACCTTTGGCTCAATTTGAACACCTTTCTTCTCTGTCTTTGAAAGAACTAGATTCAAGTTGTTATTTCTAATCAAATTGTGTTGTGTTTTGCTCCTCTTCCCTCCTCCCCAAACTTTTCAAATCGCGCGTACACAAAGGGGGAAAAAAACAAACAAAAGATAAACACGTTTCAATTGGAGGGTTTGTAATGGATGTGGGCATTTGCAATTTTATCTACGGTCCCGTCACTGCTGATTTCCCAGAGGCATTGGGACATGATATCAGCGTGGCTATTATCAAAGATGACTTCACAGCGCAAACGCTGGACCAACCTGTGGCATTATTGGATAGTAACCAACAAGTGCATTATTTTTTCTTTTTATTATTTTTTTAAATAACTCTTTTTTGCTTGCATTTGACACTGGTCACAGAGCCAATTGGAGACATTAGTTCTCAAATTTCGTGAAACCTATCCAACCATTGGTATGTTGAGTGATGCCTCAAAATATCGGCCATTGAAAGAACAAGCACCGCCTTCCACTAAACAATCCACTGATATCCAATCTCCATCAACTGGTCAAATAACAGAGCAAGAAAAAATTATTGACACCCAAACTTGTGCACAGCCAGAGCCTTCCAAACAAGAAGAAAAAGAAGACAGCATAGAAAAGATAAAAGAAAAAGAAAAAGAGGACGATAAAGAAAATGACAATGACTGGGACATTGTTCAACACAGCGATGTGAGTTCACCAGTGGAGCAAAGGAAAAATGACAAAACCCACCAAAAACGGAATTCAAGGGAAGATCAAATAATGTCAAAATAAGAAGGGCAAAAATGTTTTTTTAGGCGCTGTGAGGCCTTCGTGCAATAAAAATTGCATTTTTTACTGTTTTGAGCTGTTTGTTTCGTTGTAACTGTGGTGTTGTGTGTTTTTGTTTTGAGCTGTCAGCGGTCTCAATGCAGTGGAGTGGAAAATATTCTTTCAAGACTAGCAGAGAATATGTTTCCAGGGCTTTTGCTTGAGTTTGCTAATATACCTTTTAGGGTTGCACGCTTCTTTTTAAGCTTATTCTCGATTCAATTGGAAGACTGGCTCGTTGGACACAGCCATAAAGTCACAATGAAAAGCCATTACTCGATCCATAGTAGACCACATTACAAAAAAAATTTTAACAGTAAATTAAGCGATCAAAGATAGAGTATGTTCTTTGCATCTTTTGATAATCATTTGGCTTGGCACTAAATAATACAGACGAAAAAAAGTACAATTATAAACAACAAATTAGGTATTTCTGAAATAATTTTAAAATTTTGTAATTGGCTATTGTTATCAAAAAATTTGATATTTATAAAAGTGCAAAACAGTGATTCGAAGTTTTATTTACAGCACAGGAACTTTGGTGAAAAAATTCAATTGTTGCCAAGCAAAAAAAAATAACAAAGAAAATCAAAATAGATTTGCAAGCTATCTGTTGATTCGCTATTGTTATTGTCAGACATTACAAACCAAATTAACTACTCATCACAATAGATCAAAAACAGCATATTTGGAAATAATCATTGACAATGCAAGCAAAAGAAGATTATTAATGTAAATCAAAACACAAGACCAATTCAATCAAGCATTCAGACAACAAGATGATTGTGAAAATGAACAAACAAAAAACAATACAAAAAGAAACACTAAGTCAGAGTAGAAAATAAAGAAAAAGAATTTGTAAGAAATTAAAAACACGAAGTTCTTGCAGTCAAAGTATTCGATGTTTTGACAAGATTATGTCTTCCGAAAAATTGTAAAAACTCAAACAAGAAATCCAAAATAAATAGTTGTATTTTATTTAAGAATGTGTTGACAAGATACAGTATGTTGCAAAGAAAAATGAACGCTAAAACATATCTTATGATAATTGATTTTTCATTGATAAAATCAATTATTATCATAAAATGTGTTTTAGGCGTTCAGTTTTCTTTGCAAAATAATGTAATAACATCAAGAAGTCGTTGATACATTGGATGAACTTGGATATGAAGTAGAAGAAATGTAAAGATTTAAAAATAGTAAAGTTGGTATTTGCAAAATTAGAAAATGTTAATAGAGCATTGGAAGAAAAGGTAATCAGAATCGATACCAAGATAAGAATTTGAATAATTGTCAAGTTTCTTCAAGTAAATATCAATTTAAATTGAAATAACTTTATTATTTTTCTTTTGATTATTTTGCATGGATCTTTTGGTCGTTGTAAGATTTTGTGTATCTTTCTTTTGTTTTGTGTTTCTTTTGAGTATTGTGTTATATTTCTTAGAACGAGTTACTTGTGCAAGTAGAGATTGCAAAAAGTAGTTCGAGTTTATGATGAAGCTATAGAGTAGTCCAACACTTGACAAGTCATAACTGCAACATATCTAAAAAAAAAGTGTGAATACTTTACGCGCATCTTAATGAGCTGTTGAGTCGTGATTAGTAGATGTATCTTGGCATTCTTGCCACTCCCTTCGCTAGGCTGTTACCTCATGTCGGCCTTTAGCTAGCCAATGATGATTAAGGGGGATATATATTCTTTTTTTGGCTTTGGAATTGGATTAATGTTTACCATATTCAATGATCTTGGCATGTATCCAATGGAATAACTATAATCAAATAATATCACAAGTGAATTAATCATAATATGTCCACCATTCTTGATAATTTGGTTGTGAATATTGTCTGGTGTGAGATGAAATGTGTCTCATTGCTCAATCACTTCTGTGATTCGACATTGATGCCACTCAAATACACCAGGGTATTCACTAATTTCTGTTTCTCTTTTCATCTCAATTACTGAGGCGATTTCATCTTCCATCCATAATATCCTTCCGTTTCTTCAGAATAGTCAGGTGGTTTTGGAGGTTGAGCGAACAATGACACCAATAATTCTACATTATCATTGTATGTCTTCGCCACTTGACTGTTATGAGAATTACCCAATGCAGGAATGACACTGATTTTGTTGTTGTTCATCGACTTGAATTGAGAGAATAACTATCGAGTATTTCCTTCTTGAATTGATTGAATACTCTTCACCAAGTATTCTTGCTTTTATTGTCGTAATTTTTTCAGTTTATTTGCAGCTTGTTTGTATGTCTTGTAATTGTGATTACTTCGATTTCTTCGAAATTTTATCGTCAATCGATGAACTTCTTTTCTTTTTCTGTGTCAAATTGTTGTTGATAATGAAGTTCGAAACGTATTCACCAACTTCATCTATGTTTTCATCTAACCAGGCATTCCAATCTCCAAATTACAATGCGTTCTGTGATCTTCTTTGCCTCTTTCAATTCCTTTCAAATAAGTTCAGACCGAAACAGACAGTCACTGGAACAATTTGATCTTCTTCTTGAATGGGTTCATCGTATCTTACACTCGTTTTCTGCAAGTTTCTGTAGAAACTGCAAAACATTATAGATTTCTTTTGTCCTGGACAGATGATCTCCTCACAACACGATTCATATCCTGAAATTTGGAACTTGTCTTTCTGGGGAAATGAATTTGTGTTATTTGGTATTCATATCTCGACGACATAGTATACATGTTCTTCTTGTTTCGCTCCAGAATTGGTTATACCAATTCTGGAATCTTTGATCTTTGATTTCTTTGTTCCGACTGGAAGCATTCATGAAGGAGACAAATGTGCGTGGAGGTTCTGCTCCAGCAATTGGGATAGATTACGAACTTGGATGCTGCCTTGGCAACCTTGATCCTAATGTCTGGTTTCCACGTTCGACCCCAATAATGAAATATTTCATCGACAGTGACAATACATTGATATCTGTGAGCAATGTCTGGACATTTGTCCACCAATTGCGACGTAAGTCTTAATATTTCAAACATTCCATCAAGAAATGTTCGACAGTCTCTTCTTTTTCACATCAAATACAATCAGGAGAATCCGATCTTTGGATGTTATACAAATAATCAATTCAACTTTGCCAGTGGTCATCCGACAAGTGATCTTGCGTTCAATAAATGTCAATGAATGCATGACAATGATTGCTCTTCCATCAGGTTAGATATTAAACACCGGGGCATCACATGCCTTGGATTATCCACTATCACATATTCAATATTTATTCCATTGCTATGTGAAATAGGGATTCAATCCATGATTATTCAGTAATGCAGCTGATCTGTGTGTTATTGATTCAAATCATGTTGCAATTACGACGCTTTCCTGCGAGAATTATTTTCAACAAGATCCACTTTATCATTACCAGGAATCCCAGAATGACCTTTAATCCAATCCATAATTGTCAATTTATAGACATCAGAATCTCATTTATTGAATATTGCATTAATCACGAACTTGCAATCAGCCAGTATAATCACCCTTCTATAATGGAATCTGTAATGGTTACCAACATATTCCAATTCAAGTCTCATTGCCTGCATGTAATTAGATATTCCAATTCCAACATTTTGGCATACTTGAATCTTGAATTACAAGTCCTGAGCCTCCAATACCAGTATTGTGATATGTGCTTCCGTCGCAAAATATCACAACACAATTATCATCCAACGATACCATAATTTGATCTGATATTTGTTCATTGAATATTGCAAAAGGTGATTTGTTCATTGTGGTATCATTGCAGTTTGCATTGGTGGAACATTTGGGATTTTATGTGAATCAGGCTCAACTATCGGCACTCCAGCATTAGCTATATGGATATATCCGCGAGATAATGCTGACAATTTACAAAAAAAAAAAAAAACATTAAAACACCATTCATAATTGATATTAGCTTTTGTGAAAAAAGTTGTATTTTGAAGTTAAAACATTTCGAACCTGTCAGATACTTCGACATCTTGAAAGAGATTTTGAAAAGTGAAAGTTGAAATTTTGTGACGACATCAGTCAAGAAATTTCGCTCAAGTCGAGGAAAAGCAAGCGAACAAGAAAAAGAAAGAAATTTTTTAACTACTTTGGAATTTTTTTTTTATAGTGATATATTGTGCAATTCTTGTGTCTTCACCATTTAACTAGATATTGCAACATCTAGCATTATTTGAAGAATCACTTCAAAGATTTTAAAGATTTCGTCTTGTGCAAAGTTCATTGCGAAAGCGAACCAAAGACAATATTCAAAGAAAACAAACTGCCAAAGAAAAATTTTTTACTAGTTGGAAATTTCAGTTATGGTGAAATTATGTATATGTCAACTACTCAATGTGATAAACGAAACTGTATTAAACAGGAAGCCATCATAATATATCAATGAACGCAAAAATAACAAACAAAATTTAGTCTATTCGCTACCAAATAAGTCAATATAATAACTTCATCTTTTTTGATAACAATAAGTATTTAAATTTTTTTGTTTTAGATTTCTTTAATTTGTTGAAAGATGTATATTGAATCTAAATACTTCAACAATTCAAAAACAATAGCTGTGAATTACATTGAGATCATGTTAGCGTTAATCAACCGAATCATTTTATTGAACAGTCAAAATTGTGTTCACAACCGCTTATTGATCTTAACTTACAACATTTGATATTTTATTTGTTTTTTGATATTTTAATTCCACTAAAAAAAATGTCGAATTTTCCTTTTTTCCAAAGAATACTGTCAAGTACCGTATTATTTTGAGACAGCTTTGTACTTATGAAAAAGGAAACTGAAAATATCTCTTCAGATATGCAAGTATGCTAAGTGAATTTATCACATTGTAGAAGATGAATTATCACAATCTATTCATTAATCTACAACCTTTATTCTTTTCTATATTCAAAATAAAAAAAAATTTTAAATTTAAACAATTTCAAATTTCCTTAAAAACAAAATCAAAACAACAAATTTGACACTAAAGTCATGTTAGCTTCTTTTTAAAAAAGATTTTGTGTGGCCTTCGTTGCTTTCTGGTCTTGGTGGTATTGTCGTGCTTGGAAGCCGAATTCTTCCTCGCGCTTTGATTGCACAGATGCATTCGGCTTCATCGCGTGTTTAATGTTTAAATTTCTTTTTGCTATATCGCTTTGTGAGAATGTATTTGCATTTTTGCACGTTCCCTGTTGCTTATTGTTGGCTTTTAATTTGCCAATGGTGATGATGCGGACTACAATATTTTTTCAGAAATTTTAACTGACAATAAACAAGAATGTGACAATGCAGAAAGCTACTTCTGTATGTAAATCTGAAAATTTATACAAGTGCAATCATATTTGAAAATGATTGCAGTCAAGAAAATAAAACAGTTAACATTTTTTTCTATGCCGGTGTAGGGCAAGTCCCTATTATACAATCTCAAATACTAATGGAAC
>ASPP01000652.1:0-15540 GCA_000512085.1 Reticulomyxa filosa
ATCATCTCTATAAGGTTGCATTTTAGGTGTCAACTTTCTTTTTTGTCTTACTGTAGTTGTTAACACACAGTATGGAGTTGTGCAACAATAATTATAATGCACATATTCGTTGGCATTGTGAGTGGCGCAGAGTTATTACAAATGAATTGCGCCAGGAGATAGTAGCGAGCTCTCAAATGAAAAGGATTAGATGGGTATTACGATCAATACACATAGATGCGCAAATCCCTTGTCTAACAAGAGCCAGTTTGTTTTCTGCTGTACATTACGGCTTGCAGTACCAAGTATGGAAGTTTCGGTGTGTGTTACTCTTTGTCGACATTTACATCGAATGGGGCAAAGTGTGTAAACTTTATCTGCACATAATTGGCATGTGGATATCTGATAGTATATCTATCTGATGGAAAATGTCGATTCTTTGGTTGTAGATATGGAACAACGCAATGTCTGGATATTAAACATCCAAGCGTATGTCGTGTAGCGAGTGGACTTGAATAATATTGTGAGCAAAGTTTTGGACTTGCTTGTAATTCTTTCACGTGTTGAAGAACTTGCTCACAATAATTTCCTATTTTCAATACGGGATCCTTCTCGTAAAGACATTGACATTTTATTCGATTCGGGGTAATGAAGGTATTTCAAATGAATTGTTGGAAAGAATTGCGTGACTCATGTGATTGGACGTCACACTTGCGCATTTTCGCCATATGGCTTAATTCAACAGTTGTTCCATTTCCATTCACCCCTTTTTGCAGACGCCAACGCTTATGCGAGTTGCAAGCTTTATCACGTACAGACGTGTCAAGAGCATAAATCTATACGACATTGTACAAAAGTTTGGTCTTACATATCCTCGAACGCCGGTTCGACTAGTGCAATCAAGCAATCAAGCAGTGTCAAAACGTACAAACAAGCTTGAGCACGTATACAAAAAAAAGGTCGCAATAAATCAAACAATACATCCATTGGTATTTATAATCCGGGGTTTGAATTATCGCAGCCTCTGGATGTGTTTGCACATTTGAATGCTGCCTCGAATGAGTCGTACCAAGATAAAAGTGGATAATCATTGTCACATATGGGGCAAACAAGCAATCCTCCACGCGACGATACAAAGCTCTCCTTTAGATGGTGATATTGTATATGTTGAAGTTGAAATCCAAAATACAATCTTTACGTTGTATCGCAAATATGGCCGGAACGACGGCAATGGTAGTCAATGGATCCCTATTTCTCATACAACACGGTGCAATGTGTACAGACGATTCATTCAAACAAATGATGGGACAGTGTGCTATGACAAAACAACTCACAAAACCCACATATCGACTAGAGTTTATCCACAAGCGCAACGGAGGTAAGCCGCTGTTATTGTTGATCTGTTCGAAAAGGTTTTATCCAGATGAAATGAAAGGTTTAGAGATTGAAAAACAATTTGTCCACAGCATATCAGTATAATGTGTCCATAAGTTACAGATCTTTGATTGCGCAAGTATTGCACTATGCAAGATTTGAATGTTGTAGTGAAAAGTATTGAACGTGATCAACCAACAACTTTTATAATATGATTTCCAATTCGTCCATATCGTTGTCATCGTTGTCGTTGGAACATTTGAAAAACTGTTTAATGTTACAATTTGCATGTGATGACGTCAGGTAAACTAATCAACAGGGGATCATGCTCTTTCAACAAATTGACAATTGGTGTATTACAATGGCTTTGGCCTTTACATCCATGTCTCTCGACATCATCATGTATTGTAAATTTCATCTCAATAGTGGATTGCTTTGTAGTAAATTTGCAAATCAATCCTTACATTTTGGATAGTGACTAGAAGACAAAAGCTTTACCCCGAGCTTTGATGAATATCTTTTAGCGATAGCTATATGGAATAATGGAGATATTCAAGTGGATGCATATTCCACATAAAATTTTCCTCATTGCGTGCAATCCTGCCATTATTCAAGCCCAAAAAGAGAACGGATAAACAGTGGAAGCAAAAAAAAGCATGGACAATGACAAGAAATAAGAAAGATCAATCAGAAGTGAAGGATGAAAGTCAGTGTGATTATATGTTGTTTGTGTCATATTTTTAGTTGTTGAAATGTATCTCCATCAAAACAGTGTGAGCATGTAAAATGTTTTGCTTTAGATTTGAATGGAATATGAGAAAGAAAAAAAAAGAAACGAAAGAGCAAAAGCAGAAATTAGATCGATAGTAACAATATGGCAAGTGGCAATGTATTATATTAAAGGGAAACAACGATAACAATGTATCAATCAAAGAAGTACGAACATATCACAAGAATCAATGCGTGAAGATTATTGACACAACAAATCTATTGGAGACAAATATTTTTTGCCAAGACTATGCATATGCTATCAAAATCGATCAAACAAGCTTTCTCAAAGACTTAAAGTTAAATATTTATTATTGTCTTTTTTTTCTAAGCAATTTAAATTAATTTGTTGTGTTCTCTCTGAAGCACAAGAACTGAAATATGCTGAGACTACAAACAGTTGAGATTATGGTAAGCCAGACGATGAAGCCACAAGTGAATACAAAGAACGTGTACAAAAATGTTATTGCTGCCTTGTCAAAATGTAGAACATATGGCCCTCGATCATTAAATGCTTTAACAAACGAAAAAATAAAACTACTTGTCGGAAACCAAATGCTTTGAAATATTGTATTGAATATTAGAAGCTTGTGCAGATGCAACAATAGAAACGAAGTCGCAACAAGCTGAAGATGCATCCCTTTTTAAAGAAATTTGTGGTATCAATGGAACAGAACTATTTGACATCCTCTACATCGTAATGAAAGGCCATGGACAAGTAATACTATTGATGACATTATTCCAAAGAAGAATCTTGGATTTCCACAATTATTGACATTGGTTTTGTTGTGATAGTTGATATGCTCCGAGATTCTCAAAGCTGTTGCCAAGTCATCACAAGTATTATATGTCCATCATATTTATTGAAAATGCGACCCAATGTACAACAAGTGAAAAAGCAATTTATTTAAATTTAGAACAGTCTCTAGTTAACGCCGATCTTCATTGGACCTTTGTTTCATTGTTTTGCAAATATCCAAAGTACTGGTCTTTGATTTTAAGTAATATATGTTTTATAAACTTTATTTCTATTCTCTCTATATGATATACTAATGTAAGATTTTATCTAACATTTTATTAATATAAATCAAGAAGTGAATAAATCTCGTATTCTCCAACCAAAATCGCTGCTGACACAAGCAGAAACGAAACAAACTCTTCAATCAAGCGAATGTAGCTTCTGACATACATACATGCTTTCCTGTCAAGTTGGGAAAAAAACTTGTTGGGGTTAGTGGCTTTACACAATTATAAATTTCAATTCACTGATACCTTCAAACGTTCTACTATTACAAGTCATGTTTCAAATTTTTGTGATTCATAACCAATCTTCCAAAAGCACAAATCATGTCGAGTTTGCATGCCAAAATTTACTTCATCAAGATTAGTTCAAATTGTTCGTCTTGTCTTTAAAAAAACTTGTTTCTTTACCCAAACTAGATAGTATATTTGACTTAATTTACAAAGCGTTGAAAAAGCTGCATCAATAAAGAAAAACAAAATGTTAACAAGAAAAAAAGATTATCACTTTCTCAGAAAATGGTTTACTGAAAATATAATCAAAGTTATTCTTATTATTTTATTTTTTGTTGCAGTTTGTTTAATTGTGTGTCAGTCTTTTGGCTATGCGCCTTATCACAGGCATTTCGCAAATATTCACTCACATGTTTGTACTCATTAAGCATAGCCAATTTTTTGAATTAGTTTGCTAACTTAAACTTTGCAAATTGTAACGTTTTTGCTTTAAAAAAAATTATTAACAAAACGAATAACATTGAGCAGAAACAAGAAAAGATCTCTTGTAAAATGATGTGTTTCAGTGGTTTATTGTTTAGTTTGGAAAAGCTACGTGTGTGACTTGTTTTCTTCACAGTACTAAAGAGAAACGTTAACCGGAAGGGGAAACAAAAAAAATGTCTCTTGATGGTAATCCGGACGAAAGTGGCGTTGAACAACCCAATAGTGAGCGAATCCAAATAGGGAGGCAAACAATTCTGGTACCAGTAGAAGTACTAAAAGAAATTCCATATTTTAATTCGTATCATTCTTTTTCAAACCTATCAACGTCACTGCAAAGTGTGGACAATAACAACAGCCCAAGCCAGGCAAGCCCAAGCCCAAATAATGAGCGCAGTAAAATGATTTCGTTAAATGACATCCCCCAAATAAAAGACGAAGATTTTTTCCGATTTTTCGCATTTTTGTCGGAATATCACTCGCGCGTGTCAACGAGCAAGAATAAGAATGCGATCGGGCTAGCGAACACGAAGAAGAAGAAGAAGAAGAAGGCAACAAGTAGCACAAGCGTAAATGAGGCATTGTCTGTATCACAGGCCGATAGTAGTGAAGAAGAAGAAACAGAGAAGCAAATGGACAAGGAAGTGCTGCGACAATTGCTAAATGGATACGAGTGGTCAGACATGATTGGGCTGTTGAAAGTGTGTAATTATTTGAACACAGACAATTATGAACGAATGATTATCCAATACCTAAATGAAATGAGTAGTAAGCATGTGATTATTGACACTCAATTTTTGAAGTGTTTACAGCAAGAGTTGTTACCCAATACTTCAAGTAATAATAATAATAATAATAATAATAATAATAATAATAATAATAATAATAATAATAATAATAATAATAACAATAATAATTATAACAATGCTAACGACGTCAGTTATCATTCATCATCACCAACGTCAACATCGATAGCGACATCACCATTATCGCCATCGAATGTGGTGATTGGAATGTCGAACTTGAATTCGTGGCTGCGACAGTCGTTGACACAGCGGAAGCTGAACCTTGGCGACATCGAATGCGCACTAACAGCGTTGATGGACCAGAGCGTGAAGTCGTCAGGGGAAATGGACTTCCAAAAGCAATGGCTCCGAAAGTGGGGTCACATCCAAACCATGCTCTGTCAGATTTTCAAGGACCACCTTCAAGGTCTGGCGATCCAAGCTCCCGATACTTCAAATGAAAAAAAATTGGAGGATGACAAGCCAATTGCAATTCAAGCCATGGAGTTCTTTTTTGTTTGTTTTGATATACACACATACATATATATGTATATGTATACGTAAATAAATAAAGATATAAAAATATACATATACATACATATATGTACATATATATATATATATATATATATATTCATATTTGTATACGTATTTATATATCAAAACTTTTGGAAACAGTGAGGAACGGTATCATGCAGAGCAGCTTTTGTGCAACGTCTTCGATCGTGTAATGGAGTCTTGCAAGGTGATCGGAAACAAATTGATAATAAACGAAGATGTGATGTGGCATTTGAGTAAGCTGTGGCCGTTCATCGTGCAATTCGAGTGCGAAGAGATGTGCTTGCGCGTGCTGAAATGGTTCGAAAAGGGCCATGTGTATTACATGCAACAGATAAACAATTGGAGGATGAACGACTCGAACAACAATAATAATGGAGTGCTGCTTCCAATCGAAACCGAGTTAAACAATGCCAACGAGGTCATCATCGTCACTGCCGAAACTACCAAAATTGAAAAGCAAATCAAACAAATGGTCAAACAGCTGCTCCTGCTCATCCTTCAGAAAAAAGGCGGTTATCACGTCTGCGACGCAAGCAAACTCCTGTCTTTAATCTCCATTCGCAATGACGATATTCGAAGCATCTCCAATTCCACCGAGTCGATGCTCGAAATTATGCACAATATCGACAACCATAAGTATGCCTCCATTTTTGTCAATGGGGTTATTCACAGCAATTTTAATCACAACATCGCAGTCAAAGTTTGGCATTGCGTCCTTTGTCAATCGCAAAAAGGGTGGGAAAATATCTCTTTTCAATTGCTCTTGGAATGGATCGAATCTGATCCTTTTTCCGTTGGAAAATTTTATCGCTTACGAGAAATGTTTGATTTCTTTTTCTTTCTTTCTTTTCTTTTCTTTTGTTTTCGTAACTTTATCATTTATGTCTGCACCTGGGTTTTTTATTATCTACTTTTGACTTTGCAAACAGGGTTAGGGAACATGATGCCGAATTGGCACAAATCATCATGAATTCTAATAATAAAGATGCTGTGACCATTTGCAAAATTATCTTTAAGCATGCCTATCCTCAATGTGGAGAAAAGGTAGAAGGACTTATTTCCAAAATGTTATTTTATTAGGTTTTTTTTTTGTGTTTATTTTTGCTGTTTTTTGGTTTGCTTGCAATGCACAACTTTTTTTTTTTGGAGTGTTTTTAAAAAATAGCGCAAAATAAGAGGGCCTGGGCAAAAAAATTTTATTAAAAGTTTTTCCTGTCGGCAAACCGTATTATCAAACTTTACATTAAATTTTGATTTTTATGCTGCTGTAAAAATATTTAACAAGTCCACAGCCTCAAGCCATTGACATTTTTTAAAGGTAATCAATTTGCTGGTATAAATAAATTGAACAACAATTTCAAAAATTTAGAATACAAAAACTTGTATTTTTGGGAGCGTGCACTGATCGATTTAGGTGCTAAGCAACAGTCTTTTTTGAGAAAACTTAAAAAGGAAGACAGCTGAGTTTTCTGTTTAGTTTATTCACGTCCTTGTCTCTTATTGTGTTCAATTGTCAAATTTATTTTGATTCAATAAAACTTGAGAGTAATGGTTTTTTGAAGTCGAAACTTGACAACAAAGATTTTTCGAGAAACTGGGACCAATAGGTGTGATCCTTTTGTTAATTGCAAGGGAGGGTACCCATATTTTTTATTTTCATGTTTTTTATCATGTCCGACTTTGCGGTCGTGTGCATAAAATATTTTTTTTTACTTATCGTGATGATCAAAACTGGTACTGGCCGAGGCGTTTCTTTTCAAAGAAATTGCCAAATGATGTACTGTTTTATTCTGAGCTTTTCGTTTGTCTCCAATTTCAATTTTGCGAGCAATCACAAAGATCGTGTTTGGTTGTTTCTTTGATTTAGGTGAAAAATTACATAAATCACGCCGCCTTAAAATTAGCGTGTAAACATTGCAAGTTGCACTTATTTGGGAAGGGAATTGAATAAGTTTTGTAATTTTTTTGTTTTAATTGGTTTTTTTGTGATGAATCTCTAACATACTAACAGATAGAGTCTCTGATTTTTGTGATGGAGACATTTAGACTGAATTTTTTCAATTTTTTAAAAAATGTAAACAGAACGCAAAAATGTAAATCCTTTTTTTTATGTACTTGATATTTGATATAGATGGCAAAAATCCGTTTGGTGTTAAACACTTGTGTTGACATTTTAAGAAATTTCAAACTTTTTTGAAAATTGTAACATTTTTTTTAATTCAGAATTTAAAAACAAAAAATTTTCTCAATAATTTGAAAAAATACAAAAACTTTCACGTAACAATCCAAATTTCTTAGTTATCTCCAACGAAAATTGTCAAAAAAAGGTAGAATAGTGTGGGGGCTTTTTTTAACTTAAAAATCACGTGCGTAAGACGCAAACCCCCCCCAGAGGAAAAAAAAAAGGAAAAAATATGGATGTTATCGACGAATGGATGTATGAGTATTTCGCTCTTCATGATGACCACTCACTTTTGCAAGGTTAGCAGTAAAAAAAAATTAACGTTTGCATGGTGTATTGAAAGAAAAGAACCCAACCAGAACGTTAAAGTTGCTGGAACAAATGAATAATAAATACGGAATAGCACTCATTGACGACAAACCTGTGCCGAAAAGCGAAACCATGGAATATTTGACAATGATAACAAAAGCAAAATCTTTAATGATGCAGACTGACTCTAAGAATCTGATTCACGTTTTGCCTGATATAGTGTTGTTGTTGCGGAAAATTTACCCCTCTCGTTCATTGGTTGCAAAAAAAGAGTCCACAAAGATAGCAGATAGGAACTTATGTCAACTATTGATGATGTTGGTTCAATTAGAAAATGCAACGAAAGTGCGAGCAATTCTAAGCACAGAATATTATAAAAAAGGCGAAGCAGAGATGGAACAGTATAAATCATATTGTGAAAAGTATCTACGGCCAGATATAGTACTGAAATATAGTCCGATAGAATTTGGCAAAAAAGTAAGTGGAACCAAAGGCATCAAGCAAGGGAGTAGTGATAATGCAGACGTGGAATTGTTTGCAATTCCAGAATATGTGTTAATGCATCTCAGCGGCAAGCTGAGACCAATAATTAACCAAGCGACAAACAAGAAACTGCCACAGCCGAATTATGTCTTATATACAACCTATCGTAAAGCCGAAATACTACCAAAAACGTGGAAAAATGGTGCACAAAAATTTTTGGAATATTGTGATGAGAAAAAGTTAAACAATATTCTGATCAAATAATGTTTATTTATTTATTTTAAATTTGCTGAGTAATCCAAAAAAAAAAAAAATATATATATATATATATATGTGTATATAAATGTGTATGTATTTATATATTAAGATATGAAAAACGCATCAATGATACGTTGGAACTGGCCATCAGATACTATGGTGTGACGAAAGAAAAATGTTCGATAGTCCGTGTGAGTCAAAACAATTGGGACACATTGATGGAACAGTACAAAAGCGAGCAAAAGAAAAAAGAGGAGGAGAACCAGAGCCGTTGGCGAAAGCGAACGGAAACGAAGATAATGAAGAACAAGGAAGAATTGATCAACTTGATAAGGACAATAGACGAAAATTGTGGCGGGGCATTGTATCCTGTCATCAACAAAGATGATCTTACAGAAGAGGAGGAGGCATGGTTAAAGGTGAGACAAGCATGGAATCCAATTACACTGTATTGTGTTGTAGATATTACCGATGTTCCGGATACATGTCTGAGTCTAAACAAATCAAATAAAAAAAAAAAAAAAAAAATGAAATATATATATATATATACATATATATATATGTACATGTATATATAAATATATAAATATATAAATATTATAATGCTATCTCTTATCAATTTGATCTTCTTACAGTGAGCGTGGTCGAAATGTCAGCCGAGCACATTCGCGGCATGGTGCATAACCTCACGGTGCCAAGTACTCGGCCTTTTGCTGGCTCCAAGTCGATACCGATAGAAGACAGACACAAGGTGTGTCCACGCCGGAATGAAGCGGACAAGCTGATATTGGACGAGAGATGTCGCAGCTTCATCTCCTTGCGATCCCAATTAGCGGATACCGCAGTCCAAGCCAAGATCAAGATATTTGAGTCGTCGCCCAAATTCAAGTTGGCCGAAAAGACGCGCAGACAATTGGAACATCTGTTTTGTAATATTTTTGACAGTCACAAGCCAAATGGGTATGAAATGGAGTTGCAAGAGGTTAATGGATCGAGACCAGAAAAGACCAAAAAGGAGAGAAAGAAGGAGAGTGTGAATGTGAAAGAAAATAGCAATGGTGCTAATGATTATAATTATAACGATAGCAATGACGATGACGACCTTACGTTCATAGTTTCTGCGATTGAACACTCTGACGAAATAAAGAAACAGGAACAAAATGAAAAAAGATTCGCTTTGATTCGCGAGATACTTCCAACACTGCTCGCGACAGCAAATCATGAAAAGCACTTGCTTCCCGCGAATAATAGCGCTAACATCGACCCTTCTTTTGTTGCCGTCGCATCTCCTTCCATTGGTATCTCTGGGGTGACCACCGTTCACGATGCATTCGCTCGAGGGTCCTCCCATCTTTCGTCTATGGAACAGACGACGGAGTGGTCGTTGTCAAATATAGAGAAAATTATCAAGGAGGAGGAGGAGAAAGAAGAAAAAGAACAAAAAGAAGAGAAAAATAGAAAAAAAAATAATAAGAAAAATAAAAAAGAAAAGGAAAAGAAAAAAGAAAAAGAAAAAAACCAAAACAAAAAGAAAAAGAAAAAGAAAAAAAAAAGAAAAAAAAAAACCAACAACGGAGATAAGCGGATCTGAACCAATCACTAGTGATATGATCGGGTCCAGCTCTTCTTCCTCATTGATCACTACTAATCCGACGGAAATAAGGGTGGAAAAAGTGCTACCAACGCTGCCGCTAAAACACAAAGAGCTATCTTCCAAACCCTTGTTTTCACAACAAAAAATAAAGTTTCAGACAATCAACAAAGAAGGGAAAAAAAGCCCTGCCACGAAACAGGATGTGTTGTCTTTTGCCAAAAGTGTTGAGGATGTCCACGAACATATCTCTGTGAAGGAAGAAAAGGAAGAGACAGAGAAGGAAAATAAAAGTGCAACTCAAAAAACGAAAGAACAAAATAAACGAGTACACAAAGCAACTGACAAAAACGAAACACATGCGTTCAAACAACAAAAAAGACCCTTTTCCGAAATGCAACACGAAGATGCTTCTGTTGTCAGCTCTTTTTTTGAAAACGCCAGCACAACGCTATCTTCCAAACACAAATCTACTCCTGCACATACACTCTCAAAATCAACGAAAAAAAGTGCGATCCAAATCGCTCTGGAGGACTCCACTGGAAAACATGGCACTGAATTGAAATGGAAAGGGAATGGAGATGTTTTTGATTTGCTTGAAGGAGACGAAGCGAGCCAAATCGAAGGTTTGTAACGTTTTATGCGTGTATACATTGATTTCTTTGTCTGTCCATTTCCAAAAAAAATATAGACGAAGGTATGACTGGGGTGCTGTCAATTCCAGTGGTAGGAGAGATAATGCCGCTCTTAGAAAAAGAAAAAAAGAAAAAAAAATCGCGCAAACCACGTGAAAGAACTCCATGGACCCAAGAGGTATTTTTTCTTTGCTGTTCCACTTTTTTATCCCACACATTAACTTTTTTTCTTCTTCTCTGTGTAAATACACATAAAAGGAAAGTGACGCATTTGTCGAAGCTTACAAAAAACATCGAGAATACCGTGCAAAAAACCCCCATTACAACATATGGATAAAAATGCTGCGAGATCCAGAATATGAAAAAGTATTTTCTGGGAAAGATAACCTTCAGCTAAGGTTAAAAGCAAGAAATTTGATACGTGCCAAAAAACTTGAACCTTTGCCTAACTGAATTACTCCACGGATAATTACATGCAAGCAGTGTTTTATGAGCAATGCCAAAATTAAAAAGTGCTTTTGTTAGACATGCTACTAATATAAAAAAACAACAAAAAAAAATCATTTAATGAAGATTTAATCTTTGCAACCGCAATGAACAAATAAATAAAATATTTCTTTTATTTCTTTGTTTTATCAGTAGATGGCATTTTTTCAACAAATGGCATTCCAAAGTCCTTCAATTTTTTCCGGAACGCTTCTTCTTCTTCTTTTGAAAACAAAGTATCTTCTGACATAGCATTGTAAACTTCCAACTCTTCGTCCCAAAACTGAGAATTATCCCACACGTGCTTGATTCCAAAAAGGTGAATCGAATCAACAATGCCAATGATTGGGCGTACCTTTTGAATTTGTGAGAGTTTGGCTTGTTGTCGTTGTTGTTGTTCAAGTTCAGTAAATGGTTTGCGCAGACCACTTTTAATCTTTTCCGCTTCTACAGCGTCGTACTTGGCCCAGTTGCTGTTAATATCAGTTTCAATGCCTTTCAGCCTTCGATACAATTTTCTCACTAATCTGCGGTCTCTTGCTGCATACCATAAGCGCATTGCGTTGAATAAGCTCGTATGCCATGGTTCATTTTCTTTTGAATTTCGTACCAACAATTGGAAATATTGATTCATCAATATATTTCGCATTTGTGCCTGATCCAACTGACTCTTTTCCCAATCCGGCCAAGTTTTCAAAGAGCCCCCACTTCTTTCATATTCAGACGTGCTCATTAGTTTTTCGTGGTATGGATCTGAAGGGGGAAGGAGGGAGTGTACATTATATTGTTGCCAACAAGGAGTGTAAGGACTCAAATGTAAAACAAATAATAATAATAATAATAATAATAATAATAATGAACCTCAAACCGGCAATATTTTCAATAATTTTTAAAGTCTCCAATTGTATTTGATCTTCAATTGCGGCTTCGCGTTCGCCCTGTCCTTCCATGGAGCCCATAAACGAGGACGGAACTTTCTCGTTGCGTTTGGCTATATCCGGTTGTGAAGCTTTCTGCAAGGAATAGGTATCAACTAAGTTTTGCAACTCTTCCATATTCTTACTTCGATGCACTAAATATTCTCGCAAAGGACGAAAACCGAATGCCATTTGCGTCTTTTGCAAATGCAAAGCATCTTCGCTAATTTTATCCCATTTGCTTAATCCATATTTTTTCAGTATTGCCGTGCGTTCATTACGCTGAGATTCGTCTTTGTCATCTCCACCAACCGTGCCCTTTCGATGTGGCTTCTTTTCCTCTTCAATTTGTATCTTCCCCAATTGCTCGATGTCTTGCTCTATTTTTTGATTGGTTGCCAATACTTTGTCCAACACGCTGAAGTCATGCGTGTGCTCTTCTGCCTGTCCTTCTTTTTCGTACGATGGCATCTGATGTTTCAATTGTGGATATTTCGATGCGAATGCTGAACGATATTGTTGATTCAACAAATTACCACGGAACCTTCATTGATTTTTTTTTTTAATTTTGTTTCATTTTACATTTTTCAAAAAAATAAAATAAAATAAATTACTTTGGGGAACGGAATTTGGAACGAGTGTACGCTTCATCTACTTCCAGTAACACAACTTTTGGCTGGAGTGTGTCAATTATACGCTCAATTCTTTCTAGAGATTTTGGACAGTTGTAAATGTCCCCGATCACGTAAACGTTCTTTTCTTCGTATTTCAACACCAGTGCTGTTCTTGAATTTGTTAACTCATTCAATACTTTCTGTTCTCCTTCAGTTAGGGAGCCAGTTTGACTCGAAAAACGCTTTTGAGCTGCATTTATGAGCCCTAAGCGAGCAATTCGACGAAGGTTTGCTAGGTTTTGAAGCATTATCATTCCATAAAAAAAAGGGGTCTACTTCGACGGCGCGTTCAACGACGCTAACCAAAATCAGCATAGCAAAACAGAAAGAAAAGCATTTTGAGTGTGATTGTAATGTGCGACGTTTTTCAATAAATTTGTTTCTAAACGTTCATCAATTTACTGCATGTATGTATATCAAAATAAACAACCTCATTTCAGAACTACAAAAGAGTCAGATAAAAGGAAAAATGAAATTAAATTTCAATGATAATCTAAATTGCGGAGGATGAAAGTTTTGGAATTGAAGTACGGACTACAGAAGAAAAATCAAACACTTGCTGCGGGAACCACGTTTCCAGCGATCCCTTGATCTTAGGGTCTTGGGAATGAACAATGGAAATATCCACACATTCCTGAAGTTAATGATTAAAAAAGAAAAAACAACTCACACCAAACAACATCCAAGTTGTATTGATTTTATAACAATTTCTTCAAAACGTTATCCAGTAATATTTTTCAACGTACTGGATTGTGCGTGTTTGCCTTTCTCAAATTTTCCCTCTCCTCTTTCTCTCCCTCTCCCCTCTCTAAATGCGATAACGGTAATCGGGAAAAACAAAAGACAAATTTTCCGCTCCACCCTACCCCTCTTCCTTCCTCATCAATCACAACACGAAGCACAAGTTTTGCAGTTTTTCTTGAAACAATTTTATCTTTTACACGCAATGATTTCAGGATGTACCCGCCATTGCCACGTCGCTGCCTTTGTCTGTTTTTGGAGTCTGGCCAATAAGCACAACAAACATCCCAAATAGAATTATATGCACATGTGTGTATATTTCTTAAACATTTATAAAAGTTATGAAATGGTTAAGTATATATATATGTATATATATATATACAAATATATGTATATGTGTTGTGTATATAATACACAAGATCTATTCTTACTTTTTGATGAGTATTTCTCCCAGTTCCAATGAGCAGCTTTTGGATCGGTGGAGCTTTGGCATAGGGTGATATGCCAGTGATATTGGCTTCTTTGTCTTTCCCCACTTCCGGTTCCCTCTTGTACAGTTTTTGTGGAGTAGGCACGGGATGGCTTTGCAACTGCGAAGTGGAAGGCTGAAGAAGAGGAGGTGGAGGAGGAGGAGGAGGAGGAGGCGGAGGTGGAATTGTGGATGACGTAGAAGCAACAGAAGGAAGAGGGGAGGTGGCAGACGGATAGGAGGCATAAGGTGAATATCCGTAATAAGACGGATGATATCCTGAGTAATGGTAGCCATAGTACGAATACCCATGCGACACTGACGAAGATGATGAAGGAGGCGGAGGAGGAGGAGAGGGGGGAGGAGGTTGGAGTGGATTGACTGATTTGTTGACATCATTCGACGATGGCAACACTTTATTGTTATGATTCGCGATGCTCGTGTCACGATGATTGCTCGCGGGGATAGCCATGTCTTTGGTCATTTCAATGTCATATTGTTGAGCAAGTTCTGCTCCGCCTAATGATGTGGTCATGTCTTCCAAACTTGTTCCTTTTGTTTGTATGTCGTCTTGACTTCTTTGTGGTGGCTCATTGTCTTGAAATGTATTTTTTGTTATTTTTTCTTTATCGTTATCTTTGTCTTTGTCCTTGTCCTTTTCCTCCATTGTGACTGAGTTGGGATGTACACTCCCCGATGAGTTTGATGGAACGGGTGGAAAAGGAGGCTGTGACGGAGGATAGATGGACATGACGTTGGGGGGCTGTGGATACGAGTATGTCCCATAGCCATGATATGGGGGATGGGAAGGACCGTAAGAGTAATAAGGGGAGCCATAGGCAAAGCTACCAGTCCCTGGAGGGGGTGCCGTGCCGCCACCGGACGGATGTGTTGGAAGGGCGTTTGGCCGCCCACTCAGCGGCTGCTTACTGCTTCCCGCATTTGTGGCGTTGACGCCCCCTTTCGAAAGTGGCACACTCGACGGGACATGCATCTGAGGATGATATTCCACACCTCGCGCCTTCCCTTGCAGACAAAGTCGCAATTGATCCAATAAAGGACACGACGGCATACCTACTGCTTGGGGTTCGTCTTTGTGTTGTAATGTGTCTGTTCCTGTCGCATTTGGATTTGCATTTGCATTTGCATTAATATTTATATTTGTATTTATATTTGTATTTGTCATTGTATCAGTGGAATGACATGTGTCAAATGTGTTTGCATTATTGTCCGCTTTAGATTCCACGCGGTCGTATAAAGCCTTGTTTAGCTTTTCACAGTGCAAAACCACATCTTTGGCGCGCTTCATGGACGAAATCAAAGCGTCGGACAAATTGTAAACGGCGTTACCATGTTCATTTGCTTTCTGTTGTTCCTGTTGGGCCAATGCGACCAACCAAGGCACTTCTTCACTATCCACCACTTGTGCCAATGTTACGTCGTTTTTTTTCCCTTTCTTTTCTTTGCTATGTTCCCTTTCGTCTTTGTCTCCAAATTTTGTAGATTTCGAATAATACGCAATGTCTCCAAGTTCTTCGTCGTTCTTCTCTTCTTCTTCTTCTTCCTCCTCCTCTTCTTCTTCTTCTTCTTC